>OU612043.1:106358992-106458802 GCA_914767935.1 Coremacera marginata | reverse complement strand
GAGAAAATTCGGACGAAGTGCTTTGTGGTGAATAAATAAAGCTTTTCATTTATCAATTGTTCGCACGAATAGGTCGTACAAGTCAGGTTGACAAAATTTTGACAGCCAGAATGGATTCGTAAGTTATTTCTTGCCACATCCCTGACAGTTGACTATCACTCGGTTTCAATTCTTTTCACCTTGTTCCGTTAGGAGCTCAATCAAAATTTTGATTGGTGCAAGTAAGTGTTGAAAGTACATTTTCGCTCTCGCTGAGAGTTCATCAATTTTTTTGCTGGGAAACAACAACAAATTTTGAATGATCCTTGAATTTGAATGACGTGTAAAAAGTGCCGATAGGGTGGGATAATTAGAATCACCACGCCGACCTCGAATGTCAAAATGTATTTTAGCGATGCCACTTTCTGTATTGTTGATATATGTGGGAAAGATACTAAGAAAGGAAATTATGTGTGGGATAAAAAAGATAAATTAAAGCAAATGTATTCACAATGAAATCAAGACGCTGCTTTGTGATTTTAAAGCTTTGTTTTCAGTTATATATTATTGCCTATTTCTTGTTTTTAGTTTTATGTATTTTTAACTTTTTATTTAATTATTTTATTATTATTTTTTTATAATAAAATTTTATTCTGATGTACATTCTAAACCTAATAAATAAATTACATGGAGTGACAGTCATCCGGCACTTTTCAAGAGACCTAGTGTAGGTTGTAGGTCTGGTTGAATATAACACGAGACAATTTACAAAAATTTTCAAACACCCTCAAAATCGTGATTTACCGGTAAACAATTGATCTTGCGTACCTTCACGTACTTATACCTCAGTAAGTCTATCAGTTATCAACCTATTTCCAATTTTACAAAAGTTTTGCAAAGGTAAACTATAGGCCTTTTGATGATGTATAAAAGTTTGCGAGAGTTTTGCAGTTACTACCTGAGTTTATTATTGACTTTTTCCGATTTTTTAAATTTTTACAATGGTTTTTAGAAATAGTCTGGTCAAATACTATAACTAAAAAGTTCTCTTGCAAGTGAAATGAGTGTTCGTTTTTACAAATTGATTAACATTTGATGAAGTTATAGACATTTTTCGAAAAACGAAAGTTTTTTATTTCAAAAAATTAATAAGATCTGGACTAGAACTAGAACTGGACTGGACTTGCTTGCTCACATGCGTTTCCAAGATGAATCCAGAATTTTCGATATTTCTTGATGGAATCGTTCACCCTGCTCTTCACTGAATTGATCGAGATTTTCTGGGAAGGATTCTAAATGATCATGTAGAAAATTAATATTAATCGATATCCGGAATCCCATCTCTCTATATGATCTAAAAACTCGTTTTATTGTACGTATGTATGTGGTCGCGAGTTTTATAGCGGTGACCCACGATGTTTTTTTGGATGAAGTAGCAATCCGATGGATTTCCTTCTTCATTCAGAACTCCTGATGGATTTATTAATCCATCCCGTCATAATTCGTGGCCTATTTGCCAACCTTTTCAAAGACTCATTCAGTTCAGACTGAATTTATTGCTGAATCAGGTGTTCTCAGGATAGCCACCTTGGTCCACTTTTGTTTATTTTGTAACTCACATCATCGTACACTCTCATATGCTTATTAATGCAGATGATATGAAAATATACAGAACGATTATGTATAAGAATAGCGTCGAAACCAACAACAACATGCAAAACAATTTTGGTTAACCAGCAATGTAGGTCAGCGATTATTGGGTGCACTGACTTACACGCTTATTTTGCTGTGCTTGCTTAATATTGTTTTTTTTTTATTGTTTTTATAAGTCAATGGTCTTTTGGCACACTTATTAATTGTGCATAATTTAAGTATATATTTCGATTTGTGTCAATTAAACAATTTATAAATTTGGTTTAGTTATTGTTTATTGTTTTTTATGTCTTATAAAAGGTTAAGTAAACAATTTAACATAGTTTAATAATGGTTGATTATGCACTTTAAACATTGCATTAAGATTATTCTACTATAAAAGAAATGGTTTTAATACATTGAATTCAGTTGTTATTCAATCGAATTATAGTGTTGTTTAATAAACCCATTTTCCCGTTTTACTTGGTTTAAGTGCTATCTAAAACAAAACCTTGATTCAAGCATTTAGACGTGATCGTGATATAAACATTTGGTTTGAGATCAAGTTCGCCGCGAATCAAATTAAAAAAACAAACAAACAAACAAACAAAAAACAAGGAGCGTCAGTGTCTGCAGTTCGGACACACTTTATAAGAAGCCAAAAAGTTACCAAGGAAAACTATGAGAAGCTTTTTGATAAGCAAAGGAAGACTGGTGAAGAAATTCAACAGATCATTCGAAACTCCAAGAAAGATTCATTGGATAAGAATACAGCAGCGTATTACACGGAACGAATAAGAAGAATTCACCAGGCTTGGACAATATTCGAAGATATATATATAAATAATATTTTCAAAAAGCATGAAAAAAAATAGAATTTTTCCAACATTTTGCTTCATAAGCACCACAAAAATTTTATTAAAATTTTTTATTGTTGCACAGGTCTCTAGCAATAATTTGGCTTTTACAGATTGAAAAAATATCAATTAGTCGACGAGTTATACACAAAAAACCATATAAGCAATATGCCGAAAATCGGCATTTGTCTGCAAAGTTCAAAGGTCGATTAAAAAAAAAATTCCAACTAACATAAACAAATGCCGCGATACGGGTCTCCTATTTTATCCTCTATTTTCACCCCTCACTCTCAGAATCGACCTAACTTTTGCCAACCTGAATTTGTTCCACAGTGTTATTATGGGTAAATGTCATCATTGGTGCAGCACTACCAAGCTTTGTTTAAAAAGGCATTGTAAGGAATTAAAGAGCAACAGGAAAGGACACAAGCTCGCAAAGTTGGTGGGCAAGACATTGGATTGCATGTATCTACAGGAGGTACAATTCAAAATGAGGAAACATCTGAAGCTCATCGAGCATTCGTCGATACAGATACAGCTTCAGGAGAGTCAATAAAAAATGCAGAGGCTCATGGCAGTACACCAGAGAGATGGCAGCTGGATGATGAGAGAGATGGCAGCGTCATTTGCATCACTAGAGCGACTACTATCAGGTTTGGATAGAAATCAAGAAGGCTTATCACTTCAATATTTCAACATATAAATTGGAGCCATCAACCAAATGTGGCATCAAGTAGAAGACCTCAACTATGCAATTTGGGAGCACTTTGAAAATCCAGCAGCGGTCGGTTATGGTGGCAATCCCAAGGTTTGATGGTGACTACCTTAAATGGAAGCAGTTTTTTGATCTCTTTTGCCAACTGATACACAACCAACATATTCCAAACGTCCAAAAAATGTTCTATCTAAAATCCAATTTAAGTGGAGAATCAGAACAACTATTAAGCCATTTTGCAGTAACAGATGAGAACTATAAAACCGCCTGGGCTGTATTTAAAGACAGATATAACAATAAACAAGTACAAACAACAAATTTGGTTCAAAAGATATTGGATCGTGGATCATGCGTTGGTACGGCAACTGTAATGCTTGCAAAGTATTAGTACAATGCTCGCAAAGCATGCGGAATCGGTATTCACCCCATGTTTTCATGCAAGCAACAACATAAACGTTGGATGAATTGTCTAAAAAGTTGCCATACGTACACCAAATGTACGTTGAAAAATTGTTTAAAATGCAACAAAAAACACTATACACTGTTGCACTTTGAGACTAAAGAAGCCACAAGCATTAACTCATCAGCAACATCAGTAACAGCCGCCAGAAGCCAGGAAGCTAATTCTTATGTTCTGCTCAGCACAGCTATCATCAAGATATCATCAGCAACCAGATAGGAAATAGAGGGCTGAGCCACTCTGGATTCGGGGTCTCAGGTCCACATTATAACTGAAAGGTTGGTAAAAAGACTAGGACTACCACATAAGTCTACAGGCATTCAAATCCCAGGAATCTGTCATAGCAGTAGAAAAGCAGAACATAAAATAAATATTGGAATGCAGTCGAAAATCAATGGATTCAAAGCACGGGTAGAATCATTCGTACTGCCACACATCATCGTGCCACAGCCAACTCAACACCTAAATACGGATGGGTGGGCTATTCCAAATAACATAAACCTTGCTGATCCTACCTTCAATCGCACGGGTAAGATTGGCATACTGTTGGGAGCCGAACTCTGCCATCAATTCCTGGTAGATGGTCAAATAACATTAGGGGACGATCCCTGATTACAAAACACCAGACTTGGATGATAATAGCTGGTAAGATCCAAAACACTCACTCGAAAAGTGTTACATGCAGCGTTTGCAGTGAAGATGAACTTGATCAATTAGTCGAAAAATTCTGGAAACTAGAAGAAGTGGAGGCCACAGAACATCAGCATTCTATACCTGACAAATTATGTGAAACACATTTTGTACAAAACACCACAAAGAATTGTCATGGTCGATTTATCGTTAAATTACAATTGATGAAAAATGCAACGCAACTAGGAAGTTCAAAGGAGATTGCTTATAATCGATTTTTGGCTCTTTAACGCCATCTTACCAACTCATTTGATGTCAATTAACCGACAAATTAATCAAAAATAGTTTTTTTACATACTACCGTTAAAAATGCTCTGGCGTATATATACAGGCAAATTTCTTTAAAACTCACCCCAAAATATTGGAAGTCGAAATCAAATGACTCTTAGTTTGTCATTAAAAACAATTTTTTCAATTCTTGAAAACTTATAATATGTCGCTTACAACGTTATTCGCGTCAACGCTTCAAATTTATAGACAGATATTGGTACATCCCGACAACCGGTCACTCCAGCTGATAATGTGGAGATCAAGTCCCACCGAACCTATCAAGGATTATCAATTAAACACAGTCACGTATGGAACTAGAGACGCACCTTATTTAGCAACCATATGCCTTCAATAATTAACAAGTGAATTCTGGGACTCGCATTCGCTTGGGGCCCAGGCACTTCGAGAAGACTTCTACGTTGATGACTGTTTAACAGGATCTGACAGTCTTACTACAGCTATAGAAACACAAAGGCAATTAACTCATATTTTGACGGGATCTGGATTTAAATTAAGGAAATGGTGTGCCAATCATCCACGATTGCTTCAAGGAATTGGCCAGAAAGATGTGGAAATAGATCTGGACCTCAACGAAGAGGAGAAAACCATAATGACTCTAGGCATTTCATGGACCCCAAAAAAATGATAAATTCTGCATCAAAGTAAATCTTGACAACAGAACCCAAATTTTAAAACGAAACGTCAGCTCAGAGCTTGCACGATTATTTGATCCATTAGGAATTATATCACCTGGGGTGGTAACAGCTAAAATGTTCCTTCAAGAATGATGGCAACTTATCCCTTTCAGACCGTGTGCTGGTAAGTTTCAGTCTCAATATCCTCACTTCTGTTTGACGAACGTTTAAAAGAACGACTTGTATCGATTGTGCTGTTTATTGCTGATGTTCGCTTTTCTCATTGTTCCGCTATTCGTTGTACAGTTACCTAAATATTCGCGAAATTATTGCTTCACATTTTAATTTTGTTAAAATGAGCCGTAGAAGTAAGTTGTGCTTCAATTACTAGAGTACTAATAGCGAAAAATTAGTGAAGTGGACAAATTTAAACAAATTTAAAAGAAAGGGTTAAACTATCCTGAGACGAAGCTGCCCATTGAATTTCATACAAGATGGGAATCTTTCCGAGAGAACCTGGAGGAGCTGAACAACTTGAAATTCTCACGACACATGTTTAATCAGTCAGTTTCTAAAACAATGCAGCTTCACGCCTTTGCAGGTGCATCAGAACGAGCATATGGTGCAGCAATATACATTAGATCTATGTTAAATGATGGAACGATAATTGTGAGGCTTCTATGCGCTAAGTCTCGTGTGGCACCATTAAAGAAACAAACTTTACTTTGGTTAAAACTATGTGCGGCAGTAGTAGGTGCACAATTAAAATCCAGAGTAAAAGGTGGTCGTAATTTAAAAGACGTTCCACAAAGACTTGTGGACTAATTCAGAAATTGTGCTGTCATGGATTAATTCTGAAGTATCATCATTCCAAACATTTGTAGCCAACAGAGTGGCTACAGTTCAAGAATTACCTTTGACTCAACAATGGCGTCATGCACGATCAAAGAGCAACCCAGCAGATGTCCTGTCACGTGGTTTATCTCCAAAGGCGTTGGTCTCCTGTAATCTTTAGTTTAACAGTCCACTTTTCTTACATGGCGATGTGCCAGCATGGCCTAAACCAGAAAAGGGGTTAGCCATAAGCAATAATGTTGAAAGAAAACGTAAACTACCGGTGTCATTGGTAACTTTTAGAATAGATGTTGAAATGACGATCTACTCAATTAATCATGGAAACTCATTTAGATGGCTTCAAAGAATATTGGCGTACGTGCTTCGGTTTATAAATAGTTCAAGAAGCAAACCATGTCAAGCTGAGTTCTTTATACCAAAAGAATTAGATAAAGCGCTCAGTATAATCATCAAAACCATGCAGGCTGCAGAATTTCCAGAAGAATTGAAGGATCTGAAGAAAAACAAGGAAATCAAATCGAAATTATCAGCAATCTAACAACTGACGCATTTATTGGAGCTCTGAAGAGGTTCATTGGCAGAAGGGGACATTGTCAAAATTTATACAGTGATAATGCCACAAATTTTGTTGGAGTTAGCGTCAGCAATACATGCACCTTCAGCACAAGAAAATAAAAATCAACGAATGCACAAACAGAAATATACAATTTCAGCTCATCCCGCCAAGAGCTCCACATTTTGGAGGATTATGGGAAGCCGCGGTAAAATCTGCCAAGCACCTGTTAGTCAGAGTTAGTCAGAAAGAATATTCAGAATGAAGCAGTTATCGTGGAAATAGAAGCAATATTAAATTCAAGACCCTTGACTCCCATATCCGACGATCCTAACGATTTTACTGCACTGACACCAGGACATTTTTTGATTGGGGAGCCACTAACTGCTCAGGCTGACATAAATGCAGTTCCGCATTAATCATTAATCATTGCTCACAAGATGGAAGCTGGTATTACTCAATCAATCAATTCATTGAAACAAGAATTTTGGCACATATGGTCACAGGAATACTTAAGTGAATTGCAATACAGACTGAGATGAAAATAACAATCAAAAATGTAGAAATAGGCACAGTCGTTATCATAAAAGAAGACAATGTTACACCCCTTCAATGGCCTATGGGGCGGATAATAAAAACGTATGAAGATGATGGACTAGGCGGGTAGCTGATGTTAGGACTGCAAACAGAGTTTGGAAGAGGCCGATACACCGATTGACACCACCTCCAGTTGAAGATAATTCTCCACCACTTCAGCACGAGGAAGGCAACAACACAGACGTTTCCGATGAAGAACCTTGTCAAACACCTCTAAAAAAAGAAGGATGAAAAGAAGCCTGCTCTTTCTGCCATTTCTCTATGCAACCCCTTTAAGTAATCATCATCTTGTCGATAACTTACCAATTTCTTTCAAAATTGGCTTACATTTTGAAGTTATGGGTTCCACACGATTTGCCAGAACAGAATGGAACATTATTGTGTACTACGATCTACAGCCATCGAACAGAAATAGAAATGTTTTTAGACAGAACAAAAAGACTACATCAGATGTGTCAAAACACACACCTTACATATTGAACACATTGAAACCGAGTTGCTCCTAAGCGACGAGGTCCTTCGTGCTCACCGGACAAAACGAGGTGCCGTCAATATAATTGGCAACATTGCTAACTCCTTGTTTGGTGTTCTTAATTCTGAATATGCAGACAGAATGAATGCTACAATCAATCAACCGTGTAAACGACAATGAGCAACATTTATCAGCTCTTCTTAAAAATCAAACATCAATTATTAATTCAACGTTAAATATTATTAAACATGACCAAGTTGCAGTCAAGCAAAATTTTGAGGAAATCTATGATTACCTAGGTCTCTTATTGAATCACGCGGAAGACCATCACAACAAGTTATTTGAACTATTTACATTTTCATCCATTCAATTAACAATAACAATTAACAATTAACAATTAACAAGGATCACATAATTTTCCATACATCACTTCCGTTGGTCGACCAGCTGCAATTCGACACATATAGAATAATTCCAGTATCTAGTATATTAAACAACAGTATGGTTAAAATCAAACCATGCAATGAAGTCATAGCCGTTTTTTCCCATCGAGATCAATATGTTTCTGTGAGTAGTTCCGAATTAAACTCATGCATAGTGCTCAAAGATGGCTTTCGCTTATGTTACAATAACCAGGATACATCTCTTAAACAACGTACCACAATCCAATTGCGAACTAGAAACACTTGTCACTAATGCAACATGGCTTCAACTAAGCCAAGAAAAGCAATGGATATATGCTTTGAGAAATCCGACTAAGACAAGTGCAGTCTGTGGCAATAATGTTCTTCAGTTATCTAGTATAACTTCAGTTATACTAGAAGGTGTAAAAATACTTAAGTTTCAACCTGATTGCATTCTGAAGCAACAAACTCTAACGATTCAAGGACTCCAGTCTGTTTCTAGTATTGTGCATTCTCCATACACCAGACTAGGAAATATCACTGCTTTTGCAAACCTACAAAGTTTTAAACAATTACTCATACTCAAGGTTTAGACTGAGCATTACGACACTCAAATACGTAATTTGACCGCCTTACAACATTCCCTCTCTAATTAACTACTTGATATGCCATCTAAAATCCACGGGATGAGTTATCATCACACAGCGATTGGGTACGAAGCATTGTTCCTGTTTATAGTCATTATTCCTTATTATCTCTGGAAGAGCAATACAAGGAAGCGTGACTCATCACCCACTTCAATAGCTGCACCAATACCATTACCAAGGTCTACTTCTCGCTCTGATTTTTTTTCTATAATCTATAGATATAAATATAATTTTTTCTATAGATGGATATTCAACGCGCGGGAGAATGTATAAGAATAGCGCCGACACCAACAACATGTAAAGCAATTTTGGTTAGCCAGCAAAGTAGGTCAGCGATTCTTGGGTGCACTGGCTTACACGCATATTCTGCTGTGCTTGCTTAGTATTATTTTTATTATTGTTTTTATAAGTCAACGATCTTTTGGCACTCTTATTAACTGTGCATAATTCAAGTATATATTTTAATTTGTGTCAATTAAATAATTTTAAAATTTGGTTTGGTTCTTGTTTATTGTTTTTTGTGTTTTGTAATATGTTAAGAAAACACTTGTAACGAACCCTCCAGTTCGTTTGCAATTGCTGGGGTAGGCTCAGCGAGTAAACCAAGGGTTCAATACAAAAAATTTATAACTCGGTAGTTTTAGTTTTAATTTACAAGTAATCTCTGTTGGGCATTTCTTTTATCTATTTAATGCTATTACTTTAATAGGATTAAATTTTAAATGTAATTATTCAAAATAGTAATATTATATTTTATATAAAATAAATTAAATCATTATTCAAAATATTAATAATTTCTGTGATTATTATTGTTTAGTAATATTCTATAATATAAAATTAATAAATTTTTATGTGAAGTGAAACAACCTGAGCTAGAAGGGTGTAAACGCCTTTACTATGAATACCCTGTGCTTAAAGGGTGTAAACGCCTTTACTATGAAAACCTGAGCTCAAAGGGTGTAAACGCCTTTACTATCATGCAATAACAATAGAGTTCAGCTACTACAGCTATATCGCACTTCCTCAGCATTAACCCATCTAAAGCCACTACCCAGTAATCATTGAAAATATCAATGTTATGGATACCCGTGACCACAAACAAGTTAATGTGGGAAAAATTTACCCACCAATAAATGGGTTGGGCTCAGGGACAACACAAGACGTAACAACTAGCCATGCATATATATAGATCTAATTACACAACTATGAAACCTTTCTTTTTTTTTATTTTTTATTTTATTCGCGAAGGGGGAACCTTCAAAAGGCGCCACCGTGCAGGTGGGAGTGTGCGATTCTTACGCACTAAACCTAACCTCCGCATTGAATCTTCGTCCTTGTATAAGCCCCGTAGTACCGCCGCAAAGCATGACTTCACGAAGCATGGGAACAGCACTAAGCTGGAAACTGTTGGACTTGTGTCCGTATTCTAAAAGATTTGGTCATGGGCTTGTATATATACTCTACCTTATCTATTTCGCAAACGCTCAACTCTTCGCAGTTCGTCGATAATCAGTCGTGCTAGGGTGCTAACCACTGACCAGTTAGCTTCATTTCTCAGCATAAGGGTAACCAAGTTTTGATCAGTTACCGTTTCGCCGAGACTGACCGAAGCCGCAAGTCTGGCATTTTGGAACTTGGGGCCCTCGAAGAGGACATGGGCCGCGTCTTGTGGTATACTTCCGTCGCAATGGGTACAATAGGGATCTGCTACGTGCTTGTATTTGTGCAGATATGCCCTGAAGCAACCGTGCCCGCTTAAAATCTGCGTAATGTAGAAGTTCATGGAGCCGTGAACTCTACCAAACCAAGCGGTAATGTTAGGGATGAGCTGATGAGTCCATCGACCCTTAACTGAGCTATCCCAGCGATGCTGCCACTTTAGCAGGCTTCTCTCCCGTGCGAGTCTTTTGCGAACTGTTGGGTTTTCGCTATCGGCTTCGAACAGCGTTTCCTCTACTAGAAGGTCGATAGGTATCGAGCTTGCAAGGACTAATGCTGCATCCTCGGAAACTGTTCTGAAGGCACAGCATACCCTGAGTGCGCCAAGTCTATGCACTGATTCAACACCACGTCGGTATGACTTCGTTCTCATTGCAGTGGCCCACACCGTTGACCCATACATCACGATGGATCGTTCTACATTAAGGAGTAGTATCCTGCGCGCCTGTTTGAGGCCTCTCATATTCGGCATCATTCTCGATAAAGACATGCATGCGTTTGATGCTTTTTTATGGGCATACTGGAGATGCTGTTTAAATGTTAATCGGGAGTCAATCATCACGCCAAGGTATTTAATACATTCCTTTGATTGCACCAGCGTCCCATTAACATTTATGCTTGCAACTTCCATCTTTTTGCGGCTGCTTATGAGCACCGCTTCGGTTTTATGTTCGGCTAGACAAAGACCTACTGACATAAGCCAGTTATATATAATGCCGATCGCCACACTACTGAGTGCCTCGACTTCTTCAAGATGTTTTGCAGTGGCCACAACCGCTAGGTCGTCCGCAAAGCCGACGATCTTAACGCCCGTGGGAACTGCGAGTCTAAGGACGTCGTCATGCATAACGTTCCACAGCAGGGGCCCTAGGACTGACCCCTGTGGGACACCACCGGAGACGTTATACACCATTATACCCTCGTCTGTTGCATAGCGTAGTATTTTACCATCGAAGTAGTTCGATAATATCTTAGAGAGGTAGCGTGGAATTTCGAATTTTGCGAGCGCTTTCATTATCGTATCCCAGTTTGCGGAAAGGCATTTCGCACATCCAGTGTTGCCACCAGGCAATACTGCTTTGCCCCCTTCTTCCAGCTAGTGCCTTCAATAGCTTTACTTGCTATGCTTGTAACCAGTTTTATGGCATCGGACGTAGAGTAACTCTTTCGGAAACCAAACTGTTGGCTCGAGAGTCCTCCTCTGGATTGTATTGCTTCTTCGAGGCGGTTGTACAGCAATTTCTCGAAGATCTTGCCTATCGTGTCGAGCAAGCATATAGGTCGGTAGGCTGAGGGATCCTCCAGAGAGCCGCTACCTTTTGGTATTAGCACAAGCTTTTGCGTCTTCCATTGAGTGGGAAATATGCCCTCTGTGAGACAAGCGTTATACAGCTGTATGAAGGCTTGTGTTTGGGCTGCAATGGCCATTTTTAGCGCGCGGTTCGGGATTTTATCTGGCCCTGGGGCCATCTCGCTATGAACAGCATTGGAGATTGTCATTACCTCTTCTGCGGTTACCATGGAAATGGGTTGCACGTCGCCATGATTAATGACGGGCTGCATCGGTGGTTGCTGAGGGAAGAGCACACTTACAATGCGGCTAAGTATGTGAGGGCACGTGGGTGGTGGTCGTCCGAATGACTTCATCTTTTTCATTACCAGTCTATAGGCGGTACCCCATGGGGTTACGTCCACTTCGTCGCATAACTGCAAGAAGCACTCGCGCTTCCTCGAACGTATCTTGTGTTTGAGCAGCTTCCTGCGCTCTCTGTAGACCTCGCGCAGTTTTTCGACCCTGTCGGTCCCTCTGGCGCGGTAGTAACTTCTTCTGGCTTAGTGGCATTGGCTGCGTGCTTCAGCGATTTCGGCGGTCCACCAGTACACAGACTCGAGGTGGTGCTTACTTGGTCTTCGCAACATCATCGCTGCGTCGCAAGATCTTTTCAGCTGCTCTGTTGCTTGCCTAGCCATATTCTGTGCTGAACCAGTGAGGTGTATGTCAGCCATCATTGCTGTAAGGATACCTTCATCAAGCGTTTCGAACTTGTATGATGGCTCGCTATGGGGGCCTCTGCTCCAACGTGTACACGATTGCTTGGTGATCGCTATGCGTGTAGACGTCGCTTACTTGCCACTGTACTTGCGTGCTCAGGTCACAACTGGCAAATGTCAGGTCAATTACTGAGCTGCCATTCGCGTTGGAGAATGTACACTGCGTTCCCGTATTTAAAAGCACAACCTCTAACGAAGCAAAAGCCTCCAGAATAATGAGCCCTCTTTGATTCGTTCTCTGGCTTCCCCAGTCTACGGCCCACGCGTTGAAGTCACCAGCAATAACAACTGGACTGATTCCTCTAACATCGTCAACTATTGCGTCGACAGTAACAGCAAACTCTTCTATGGATAGACTTGGTGCAAGGTAGCAGCTTACAATATGTGTGCCCATAACTTCTACACGAACAAAACCGTTTGCACGTGTATGCTGCCTCATAAGGGAAGGATGTCTTCCGCAGGACCATATGGCGGCTCTTCCAGAAATGTCTGATGCTTAGACTCCTGGTGCTTTCGCGTTATAAGGCTCACTCAAGATAGCTACATCAGTGCTTAGATCTCGAACGGTTTGCGCTAAAAGATCTTGCGCTGCGCGACAGTTGCTGAGATTCAACTGTAAGAACCTCATCATTTCCTAGGTTTGCTAGCTCCTGGAAAGGACGAACATTTCCAGCTTCCGGCAAGGTGATTTGTTTCCGAGCATTTTCTTTCTAAGCACAAGAAACAGCTTGCTTCTGCAGAACACTCTTTTGCTTTGTGGCCCTCTTTGCCGCATTTCATACAGCACTTACTTCAGTCTGTGCTGTTGCAAGTTTTCGCCGTGTGACCAAAGTCGGGACACTTAAAGCATCTGGTTGGCGTAACTTTTCGCGGACTCTGCAAATGACCCAGCCAACTCTGAGCTTGCCAGTCTCTATCAGCTTCCTCGCCTGCAGTGCTGGAAGGCTTATGACCGCTGTTTGCGTGCCTGCATAGGCTTTACGGAGTTATTTCACTTTTGCCACCTTTAAGTCGCCGAGCTGCTTTTGGACTGCGCTGCAGACATCTTCCGGTGTTGTAACCTCGTCAAGATCCTTGATCTCGACCTGTGTTTCTTCCGTGAGAGTCCTCGTTTCGGCTTGGCCATTGAAAACCATATCAAATTCTTTCTTCAGCTCCTGGGTTGACTGGGTGGTTGCGCGCTTAAGCTGGATAAGTACTTCACCTTTTTCAGTGCGCCTTACTCTCGAAAGTTTTCGCCAAACTTTTCAAGCGATTTTTCCTGTTTCATCCGCATGATGATATCGCTAAAGCTCACCTGCTTTTGCTACGACGATTGCATCAGGTCTAGCCAGCTTCTGAGGAGGTTTTTTGCGTTTTTTGGGCTTTCTAGAGACCTTTGTCCAAGGCTCAACCATTCGCTTTGCCGGAGTTTTTGGCAGAGAAGACGAATTAGCCACTTTGCTATAGGATGGCTTTAGAGCAGTCTCTTGGACAGCAAGCTGCTGCAGTCGAGTCTTTTTTGGCGAAGGTTTCCGCGAGTCACTGCTGCGTTCGCTTGCTCTTTTTGGAGTAGCCTTGGAGCCATGCGCAAAAATTGGGTCCGTCTGAGAGTCCTTATGGACTTGTGAAGCACTCGCGTTGACCTTTTTCTTGTTCGCGTTATCGGCAAACAGCTCAATTGAGAGGTCTTCACAGGCCAGATTTGCCAGGCTTATAAGCTTCTGGATCTCATTGTGGACGTTCGATTTGGTTTTGACGAACTCTGCCAGACCTTGTATCAGTGTCTTCACTTTGAAAAGCTTTTTGATGACAGGGTCATCTACACTGACGCTTGCTGCTGCTTCAGGGGTTGCCTTTGATCCTTCGGGTGTGCCTTTAGTTGGCGATCGCTGAACCTTTGAGCTCATTTTAAATGGGTTCTCGGTTGTAGTGTTGCTGCTCGTAGCTTTGACTGGTGCAGCGGCCGAGTGCGCCACCGCTGCAGCAGTTTTTGGTGCAGAAATGTTGTTTGAGGCCTCCAGAATCCTTGCCTCGACCGTGGGATTGCCCACGGGTGGATTTCCACTACTGTGGTTTCCACCTGGAGTAGTTGCGTTATTAGACGACATTCCTGGTAAATGGTTTATTTTCGGGGTGGCCTGCCCTTATCCGTTTATACCTACAGAGAGGTGTGAATACTGCCGACCGCTACGGTACAGACGCAGACCAGTGAGCCGCCCACTATGGGTCAAACGCTTCTGGGTTTTTTTTTTGTGTTTCGCCCCTCTCATCCGCCACCATGCTGCCGGTTGGTAGCACAGCGCCCAGGTGCCACCACGGGGAGGCACTTGCCATCAGACAAGCGTGCTAGCACACAAATATTTATGTGGTAGCATGAGAGTAGACTTGGAGTTTAACTGTGAATATCGAGCTGGCTCCGCCAGGTTGAAGCAAACAGACTCTTTCACCTCACAGTGTCCACCCCCTTGACAGCCCAAAGCTTAAAGGGTGCGAACGCCTTTACTATGAATACCCTGTGCTTAGAGGGTGTAAACGCCTTTACTATGATAACCTGAGCTTAAAGGGTGTGAACGCCTTTACTATGAAAACCTGAGCTTAAAGGATGTGAACGCCTTTACTATGAATACCCTGTGCTTAAAGGGTGTAAACGCCTTTACTATGAAAACCTGAGCTTAAAGGGTGTGAATGCCTTTACTATGAATACCCTGTGCTTAAAGGGTGTAAACGCCTTTACTATGAAAAATCTGAGCTTAAAGGGTATAAACACCTTTACTTTAAAAACCTGAGCTTAAAGGGTGTGAACGCCTTTACTACGAAAACCGGAGCTTAAAGGGTGTGAACGCCTTTACTATGAAAACCTGAGCTAAGTCTTGCACATGTTCACGCGCCTGTGCTCTGGGCAAGACTGATTTTCCTATGCTAGCGCGTCGCTTATTTGCTTGCGCTGTTTTTCTGTATCATTGTTCGGTTGTTTTGTTTACATGCATGTGTATGCTTGTATGCATGTATGTGTATATTTATTGGTATGTAAATGTTATTTGTACAACAGTTGAATATATAATACAAAGTTAATAATATTTACAAGATAATTTATATTATATATTATATTGTAATTTATAATTTAATAATATTTAATATACATTATTTACATGTTATTTGTGGGACAGAAATTGGTACATAATTTCTTGTCCTCACACCCACCCCCCCCCCCTTTTCTTCCCCCTTGGGCGATGACCTTCACGTGACCTGTCTTCGAGATCCTGATTCTTCCTTCTATTACTCTTTGTCTTTAGCGATGGTGTTGTAGCCGCCAATGACGCTGTACTGGCAGTTGGTGACGCAGATGCTGCTGCGCTGTTACTGACGCAGGTGCTGCTTCGATTTTGGTGGCACAGATTATGCTGCGCTGCTTTGATATTGGTGAAACAGATTCTGCTGCGATTCTTTGATATTGGTGACGCAGATTCTGCTGCGCTGTTCCAATATTGATGACGCTGCTTCTGCTGTGCTGGCAGTTGGTGACGCCGGTGCGGCTGCGCTGATGTCGTCGCCGTAGATGACGATGCGCTGGCAGTTGGGGACGCAGGTGTTGCTGCGCCGGCAGTTGATGACGCAGATGCTGCTGCGCTGTTGTTGTCGCTACTGACGCAGATGCTGCTGCGATGGCAGTCTGTGACGTAGATGCTGCTGCGATTATGTTGCTACCGTAGATGGCGCGCTGGCAGTTGATGTCGCAGGTGCTGCTGGGATGGCAGTTGATGACGCAGATGCTGCTGCGATGATGCCGTCGCTACTGATGACGGCGCGCTGGCAGTTGGTGACGCAGGTGCTGTTGCGCTGTTCTAATATTGATGACGCTGCTTCTGCTCTCGGCGTGCTGGCAGTTGATGATGCAGGTGCTGCTGCGCTGTTGTCGTCGCTACTGATGATGGCGCGCTGGCAGTTGATGACGCAGATGCTGCTGCGATGAAGTCGTCGCTACTGATGACGGCGCGCTCGCATTTGATGACGCAGATGCTGCTGCGCTGGCAGTTGGTGACGCAAATGCTGCTGCGATTTCAGTTGGTGATGCAGATGCTGCTGCGAGGTTATCGTCGCTACTGATGACGGTGCGCTTGCAGTTGATGACGCAGATGCTGCTGCGCTGCTTCGATATTGGTGAAACAGATTCTGCTGCGCTTCTTCGATATTGGTGACGCAGATTCTGCTGTGCTGGCAGTTGATGACGCAGATGCTGCTGCGCTGATGTCGCTATCGTAGATGACGGTGCGCTGGCAGTTGATGACGCAGATGCTACTGCGATGATGTCGCTGCCGTAGATGATGGTGTGCTGGCAGTTGGTGACGCAAATGCTGCTGCGCTGTTGTCATCGCTACTGATGATGGCGCGCTGGCAGTTGATGACGCATATGCTGCTGCGATAATGTCGCTACTTTAGATGACGGTTCGCTGGCAGTTGATGACGCAGGTGCTGATGAGCTGGCAGTTGGTGACGCAGATGCTGCTGCGATGGCAGTTGGTGATGCAGATGCTGCTGCGAGGTTATCGTCGCTACTGATGACGGTGCGCTTGCAGTTGATGACGCAGATGCTGCTGCGAGGCTATCGTCCCTACTGATGACGGTGCGGTTGCAGTTAGTGACGCAGGTGCTGCTGCGCTGGCAGTTCTCCTGATCTCCTGTAACTGAGATGCCTTTTCGTTTGGTGTCTGAGGGATTTGCCCAGTGCCCAGAGTGTATTGATCGTAGATAGCGTTGGGAAGCCTAGGCTCTCTTCCTTGGATCAAAAAGGCGGGACTGTAACCTGTCGAGTCAGATACGCTGGTGTTGATGGCGAGAGATATTTCGGGCAGGAGTTCATCCCATGTTCGGTGATCATTGCCCGTCAGTTGTGCTATTATTCTTTTCATGGTTCGGTTCACTCGTTCTGTGGGGTTCTCTTGCGGGGTGTATGGTGCCGTGAATTGATGTCTTACTCCCATGTCTTTTAGAAACCTTTTGAATCCTTTCGAAGTGAATTGGGCTCCGTTGTCCTTGATCAACCCCTTTGGTGTTTCAAAACGTGTTGGTATTCGTTCTCTGAAGGCTTTCCTGAGGGTATCACTGGTGGCTTTTCGAAGCGGTATCATCTCGGTCCACTTTGAGAATCGATTGAAGAACACCAAAAGCATTGAGTTTCCGTGTTTTGATCTAGGTAATGGTCCGATAAAGTCAGCGCACAGCATGCTCCATTGCTCTTCGGCAATCTGGGAAAGCATCTTTCCTGCTGCCAGCTGCTGATTTGGTTTGTACTGTTGGCACGATGTGCAAGTCCGCACGTATCGGCTTATGTCTCTGAACATACCGGGCCAGTAGTACCGGTTTGTAATTCTTGCGATGGTCTTGCGGATGCCCATATGGCCAGCGCTTTGATCGTCGTGGTTTTCTTTTAGCACCTTGTCCCGATCAAAACAGGAACACAAAGCTTCCAAGGCGCACAGTCTTCATCATTTGTGGTTGCCGGGCGGTACAGCATGCCATTTTCCTTGGCATAGTCTGGGTATTTCTCAGGGTTTTGCTGGATCTCTTTTTCTTTCTCTTTAGCCACTTGCAAGTGGGAGGGGTACTTTCCTGTTCCATATTTGACATTCTGAACAATGTTCCTCGCGGTTGTTGGGATAAAGCGTCTGCCACTACGTTCAATTTACCCTTTCGATACTGGATGTCAAATGTGTATTGCTGTAGTTCTAAAGCCCATCTAGCTATGCGCCCTGAAGGACTTTCGATTGAATTTAACCATTTCAAAGAGAGATGGTCGGCGATGACTGTGAATTTATATCTTTCTAGATAGGGTCGCATCTTGCGAATAGCCCATTCGATGGCCAAACACTCCCTTTCAGTCGGGGAATAGTTTTTCCCTGCCTTGTTGTGATGTCTGCTGGCATATGCTATAACTCTTTCGTTATCATCGTGTTCTTGCGTGAGGACTGCTCCTAGGCCATACTCACTGTCGTCCGTCTGTAGTTTAAATTCCTTTGTAAGATCTGGGCATGCTAGTACCAGCGCTTCTGTTAATTTTGTTTTAAGCGTTTCGAATGCCTGTTGTTGGTCTTCTCCCCAATTCCAATGTCTTCCTTTCTTCAATAGCTCTGTGAGTGGGTGAACTACATCTGCGAACTCAGGTACAAAGCGCCTATACCAGGAAGCGATGCCTAAGCAGCGGCGTAACTGTTTTAGTGTCGTCGGGGGTTCGAGTTCCCGTATTGCGGATACTTTGTCCGGATCCGTGTGAATACTCTTATCGCTGACCACGTGACCTTGATACTTTAGTTCCTTTTTGAAAAATTCACACTATTCCACGTTGATCTTTAAATTCGCTGCTTGTAGTCGCCGAAATACTTCTTTTAGGTGACGCATATGCTCCTCCAACGAGGATCCGATCACTATGATGTCGTCTAGATACGCAAATGCGTGCGGTTATATGTCTGGACTGATGACTTGGTCTAAAGCACGTTGAAACGTCGCGGGGGCGGAATGTAGCCCGAAAGGCTGAACGCGCCACTGATAAAGTCCTCGTCCTGGTACTGTAAATGCAGTATATGGTTTACTACTTTCCTCCATAGGAATTTGCCAGTAGCCGTTTTTTAAGTCTAGTGTGCTTATGAAGCTAGCGCTTTTTAATCGGTCCAGAATATGGTGAATTCGTTGTAATGGGTATGCGTCGGGGACCGATTTTGCATTAAGCTGTCGATAGTCGACACAAAGTCTCCACATTCCAGTTTTCTTTTTAACCAAGACGATAGGTGCTCTATGCGGGCTACGCGATGGCTCGATGCACCCTTTGTTAATCAGCTCGTAGATTTCCTGGTTAATTATTCCTTGCATTGTGCGATTTCTTGGAAAATATCTTTGAATGATAGGCTGCTCATCCCTTATGATGATCTTTTGTGCCGTAATGTTAGATACTCCTGTGAGGTCTTCAAATTTTTTTTAGTTCTGCACTCATAAACTTGTTAATATCTCTTCTTGGTTTGGATTGTCCATTCCTGGTTCCAATCCATCTTCTCGTACAACTGTACAGCACGCTGTTCTATTTTCTATCGTCTGATTCCTGGGTTCCTGAAAAGTGACCGTACAGTCACCACATTGTATCTTTGCTTCCATTTTTATTAGGAAGTCCATGCCTAATATGAGGTCGTCGATTACTTCCGATAGAATGATTAACTCTGTTTCGCTATGTCTTTTTCCGAGTCTGATGTTGATTTGTTGATGGTGACTTCCTTCGTGATACCATCAGCCATGCGTATGCGTGTGAGTATGCGTTCGATTTTTCCTGCTTCTTGGACGTGATCCGCCAGTGACCTGCTGATAAAACTTCGTGCTGCTCCGGTGTCGATTGTTGCCTCTACCATGTGGTTACCTAATGTAACTAATGCGGCAACATCATTTCCGTTTTGTCTTATGGCGTTTAGTGGCGAGGTTGATCGACTCGCCGTGGACGGTACCCCAGGTAGTTTCCCGATTGTCTTCTGCAGTAGTTGATAGTAAGAGTGCCTCTTCTTCCGCACTCCCAGCAAAAGTTAAGCGTGGGATTCTTACACTCATACCTGAAGTGGCCATCTTGTCCACAACGTCGGCATGCTGTTCGCGGGTTAATGGGGTGCTCTGTTACCTGTGTCATCACGCGGTGATTTTCTTCTCGACTTCGTGGAGGTGCTGTTCTGGTCGGCAATAGATCCGTTCGTAGGCTCTCAAAGTCGTCTGCGAGGCTAATCAGTTCTTCGAGTGTTGCAAAGTCCTTCCTTCTTATGTAGAGCTAATACTCCTGGGTTGCGGTAAATGCGCTCTTTTTTTGCTTCGGAATGTTGCGCATTACGCATTAGGTTTTGAAGATCGGTGAGGTAATCCTTAAATTTTTCCCTTGACCGTTGGTGTCGTTGTCGAATATCATCTTCTAGGCGTTCAAAGTATTTGGCCGGCAAGAAGAATTGCAAGAAGTCTTTCTTATATTTGTCCCATTACTGCCATTGTTGGTTATTGCTTCGGAACTATTTCAGTGCATTGTCTTTCAGAAGTTCAGGCATTGTTCGCGGTAAGAGGTTCTTGTTCAAGCCATATGCTTCGGCCAGTTATTCCACTCTTTCTATGAAAGCCAATGGTTCCTTGCTGCCATCATATTTGATGGACCATTTTCTGACTTTGTCTATGACCGCGGCATACGATGCTTGGTTCGCTGGTGCATTCTCTGCGTGTGAAGTCGATGCCTGTTCGTCTGTCTCTGTTGAAGTGTAGAGGTGGGGTTGAATGCTTGTTTCAATGGGTGGCATCTCTAGAATTGGTACGTCGGTGAATTTTGCCGGTGATGGTGCTCCGAAATGTTTCGTTTCCAGCTCGAGGAGGCGTTGTTCTAGTCCTGGCTTCTGTCCTTGTTCTGTGATGAAGGCTGCAAAATTTTTACGGGATTCTTGAACAGTTCCGGTATTTTCAAATCCAAACTCCTCTGCGTAACTTTGAAGCTCGTCCTTTCGGAGAAAGTATACCCATGAGATACTGACCATTTTCTTGCGTGTTCTATTTATTGATATATGTGTTGTTTTTTTTTTTTTTATATTTTGTTCTTAATTTTAAAGTCCCTGCTCGAGCGCCATTTGTAACGAACCCTCCAGTTCGTTTGCAATTGCTGGGGTACCTGTGCTTAAAGGGTGTGAACGCCTTTACTATGAAAACCTGAGCTTAAAGGGTGTGAACACCTTTACTATGAAAACCTGAGCTTAAAGGGTGTAAACGCCTTTACTATAAAAACCTGAGCTTAAAGGGTGTGAACGCCTTTACTACGAAAACCTGAGCTAAGTCTTGCACATGTTCACGCGCCTGTGCTCTGGTCAAGACTGATTTTCCTATGCTAGCGCGTCGCTTTTTATTTGCTTGCGCTGTTTTTCTGTATCATTGTTCGGTTGTTTTGTTTATATGCATGTGTATGCTTGTATGCGTGTATGTGTATATTTATTGGTATGTAAATGTTATTTGTACATCAGTTGAATATATAATACAAAGTTAATAATATTTACAAGATAATTTATATTATATATTATATTTTAATTTATAATTTAATAATATTTAATATACATTATTGTGGCGGCCGTGGCGTAGTGTATAGAGTGTGTGACTCTTACGCCAGAGAACCCAGGTTCGAATCCTCCATCTGACAAAGAAAATTTTTTCAATTGAATTAATTTTTCTGTACGGCCGTCACCTCTCTGCAGACAATGGCAAACCTCAGAGAGTAAAAACTGCCATGAGAAGCTTCTTGAGAATATAAGCCGTTCGGAATCGGCGTAAAACATGTAGGTCCAGCTCTCGATCATTTGTGTGCAAACTTTTTCACATCACACACAACACAATTGATCATAAGAAGCTCGGTCAAAGTCCTTTCAAGGGCTGAGATGGCCTTTTCGTTTTTTTTTTTAATATACATTATTTACATGTTATTTGTGGGATACAAATTGGTACATAATTTCTTGTCCTCACACACTTTAACATAGTTTGATAATTGTTGATCATACACTTTTAGCATTGCTTGATTATTTTTACTATAAAATAAATGGTTTTAATAAATTCAATTAAGTTGTTATTCAATCGGATTATAGTGTTGTTTAATAAACCAATCGTCCCGTTTTACGTGGTTTAAGTGCCCTCTAAAACAAAACCTTGATTCAAGCATTTATACGGTTAATGTGCCGCTTAGACGCAAATTACGAATCAATCAGACTAATTCCTAAAATAATTCAGATCTACTCCAGTCTGATCTAAAATCCTTTGAAGTTTGGTGTTCTAAAAATTATATATTTCTAAGTCCTGATAAATGTTAAACTATGAATTTTTCACGAAAAAGGAATAGTTTTAAATTTGATTATAAGATTAAAGCAACTGCCTTGAGTCGTGTAGATACCGTCAAAGACCTAGGAATATGTATGGGATCTAAGCTGTCGTTTAACATTCATATTGATTTTATTTAAAAGCGAACGTCTTTAATGCTTGTATTTATAAAAAGTTGGGCCAAATAATTTCATAGCATAATTACAACTACAACGTTGTATTATGCAATCGTGCGTCCTCACTTGGAGTATGCAAGTCCAAGTTACAATGTGCATGTTGATTGAATACAAAGAAGACAAAGCCGTTTTGTTTCCGTTGTTCCTTGTGAGGATCGTTTGAAACTGTTAGAAATGCAGTCTCTAAGTGAGCGAAGGAAATCTGCAGATGTCGTATATTTACGCCAACTCATAGTAGGTGTATTCGATTCTCCAGAACTTCTTTCTCACATATGTTTTAATATAAGCGTAGAAGCTGTAGAAACGCTAACAATTTAATGTATTTACCATTCAGTAGAACGAATTATATGGCTGCTGCTCCTTTAAGCCGCATAAGTACCTTTGTTAGCAATTAAAGTGTTTTTTCCACAATTTTTTCCACATTAACTTTTTTGAGGCCACTGGTATCCATCCATATCTTTAGCGAAGGTATTAACGGGAGTGAATTTTAACACTTAACAAAAGCATCAGTTTGCTTAAACAACAACAAATGCATGCAAACGCGATAGAAAACAACCCTTACTTGACGATGCTGATGTTGATAGCATCTCTACTGTGTGCAGTCGCTAAGAATTGTTTTTGCATATGTATTTTGTTGGTGGACTCGAACTTTAGCGAAGTCGGCTTTCAGCATCTAACCTAAGGTTGCGACCATAGAAAACGCTTATAGCTCATCAGAGCCGAAAAACACATTGGAGCAAAAGAGATGCATGACTTGGTTTCTTTGTTGCTGCAATGTATATTTTGGCTCGGCTCAACAATAAGCGTTTACTATGTTCGCAACCTAATTATTCCCTAGCCTTGCTCGTATCAGCCATTGTTGTGACGTCAGCTATGCTAGTCAAAGTCATGGTGTAATTAAAAGCGGGTGCAGTCGTCAGGGCTGTCGATGGAAGCGTTTTTTTCTTAGCATTAGTTGTAAAATTAAATATAGTATGGATTGAAGGAATAAACATGCACACACTTTTTAGTTTATACATTTTTTTTCCAAGTTTTTTAATGAAATTAAAAGCAAAAAAATTTTGATTTATGCAAAACTTAGGAATGAAAAGTTAAGTATACAGTTTAATAGAGATGACCAGGGTTCGGATTTTGATGCTTTTAAAAACATCTAGAAATTTCCTAAAAAAATTACCTAATTTCCTATTTAAAATGCCCCAAGAAATCCATTAAAATGCCATAAAGTCTAAAATTAATGAAATCAAATATAGTATTGACTGAAAGAATAAACATGCCCACACTTTTAAGATTTAAATTTTTTTTAAGTTCTTAATGGCATCAAAATCCGAGCTCTGGTCATCTCTAATTAAACTGCATACTTAGATTTTCATAGGATTCATAATTTTTGCTTAAGTCAAAAATTTCTTGCTATCAATTTCATTAATAAACTTGACAAAAATTTTATAAACTTAAAAGAGTGTGCATGGTCTTCCTTTAATCAATACTATATTTGATTTTACATTCGATGATAAGAAGCTAACGCTTACGTCGGCAGTCCTGACGACTGTACCCCTGTTTTTCAATGATTTTTGGGTCGTGGCTTTGAATTGGTTAATGTTGAGATAGTGCGGAAAAGCTGTAGTAGCTGAATTCTATTGATGTTGCATGTTATCTACGTAAACGCCCAAGAACTCCTTACTAAACCTAAAAAAAAGTTTTTTTTTTTAAGTCTACCAGTCTCCAGAAATCTTGCTCACCGCAAATCTTGCGGCATTGCACTTTTCTACCTTGTCGACTAATATTTTTGGACCAAAATGTCAGGTATAAATCTTGAATAGTTACACTTTAATAATGTAAAAAAGTCTTAGTATAAAATGAAATGCAGCTCCAAAACAACATTTTAAAAGGTGTCTTTTTTATTCCAAAAACTCTCGGAGGCCCCTTGAATTAAATTATAAAATACTATGAGTACAAAAAATATGAAGAACTCCATTTTTAATTAAAAATAAAATTGTTTTGGGTGTAAGAATTGTGTAGAGGGTTTTTGAAAAATGCGTTTAAAATTGTAAGCATTCATTTTCCAACGTAAAATTTTGGGAACGTGTTAAGAATGAATGCCTTAATACGACAATGTTTTCAAAACACAAAAAATAGTTGTGATGCTGACCTTGAAAAATGTGAATGAAATTTTTAGTGACCAAAAAATTAAAATTTTTCATGAAAGTGTTGGTAAAAAACTACACCATAAAAAAGATCAATTCAAGATCTCTAAAATATGTCCTAAACATTTTTTTTTTCCTAAACTAACGGTTTTGAAGATATGGTTGTTTTACTACATGTCTGAATCACAAATTTTTATTTTTTTTTTTTATTTTTCATAGTGTATAAGTAGCAAAAAAAATACAAAAATTAAATGCAATTATTTCTAGTTTTTAAGCAGTATTGGCATGCAAAGTACCAAATTTTTGCAAATATATTTTCGAAAAAAGCGTGCGATTTAACATGGAATAACCGATATATGAAATAAAATTTTTTACTTCGGAGAACTCTTTTTTTCCAAAATCAAACTTAACGATTTCTAAATCGAGCTGTTTCTTCTTTATTTCATTTTTTTCTTGCGATACTGTTATAACGCGATGCTAGAGCTCGCAAATTCTTCTTTAACCCTATTATTACTGCCATGAGACTTTGATACTTATTTTAACTTAACGCTCTTTTCTTGGCTAAAAAAAATTGTGTTTAAACAATTGAGGTTTCTTGTATTTTACTGCAGAAGTTTTAAAAAGAATAACGATAAAAAAATGTATATATAATTGCCGCTTTTCTTCACACAAAATGTATCTGAACCTAGCTAGACAACACTAACAAGTTTACAAATAAAATGAAACGAAATTTGGTGTTCACTAGCACATTCTTAAGCTGTCATTTGATGTTAAACAGGGATAGCTATATGTATATATTTGGTCCACTAGCTAAAATACCAAAAAAAAAAAAAAGTTAAAACAAAGCAAGCATTGAACCCAACGGAAGTTTTATAGATTTTTTAAAAAATTAAATAAAATAAAAAAAAAGAAAATAGTGAAGAAAAGGGTGACTAAACAATTAATAATCTCCTTTCTATCGAAAAAATTTTTTACAACAAACGCAACTAAATATGAAGAGATTATTATTGGTGCATCCAACATACAGTTGAACATGGACATGTATGTGTGACATAGTATTTATTAATTCAAAACATTAAATTAATAGTAATTAATTTAATGAATTCGTAACTTTTAACAAGTGAACTATTATTTTTGATTGTATTTAATGTCTATATTGTTTAAAGAAATTATTAAAAAAAAGAATATTTAAAAATTTAAAAGATATGGTATATAACAAAACATTTTTTATAAATACATATTATAAAATAAAACAAGAAATAAAATTAAAAAATATTGTGTTTTTGTTGTTGCTTGGGTTTGAACTCGGACGTTTTTTGTAAGAGGTGAGAACTTTAACCACTAGGCTACACTTAGGAAGCGGCGCACATGCGCTTACTGCCTTTTTAAATAAAAAAGACACATTTGTTACGATTTTTCTTATGTAATTTCCTATTAATGTGTGGAGTGCAGCTAAAAGCCTTTAAATGGCCAAAACATGTGTGCCAGAACGAAATGCAAAGTCACACATATAGGAAAATACATGTTAGATTTTTCCCACCGCCTGAACAAATAAAACGAGTTTTGTGTGGAGAGTTTTATATAGGCGTAACAGATTTTGTGTTACGACTCGCGTTAAATAACAAGTTAGCTAACAGTTATTATTCTAGCTGGGAATTCGAAAGACTCACTTCAATACTTTGTGTTCGGAAATCCACCCAGTACTAATAAGGCCGGAACACATAGAAAGCATGCATGCATCGATGCTTTTGAAACACATAGCAAGCATTTAAAACATATGTTGTCTGTCAAAACTGGTTTGTTTGTTGTACGAAATTGAAAAGGCGGTGAAAATAAATTTTAGAAATGGACTGTAAAGACATTTTGTGTCTAATGGTTATTTTAATAATGCTGCATGAAGCAAATGAGCAATTAAACGCTCTGCATTATCTGGCAATGCCTTGATGCTTGGAAAAGTTGAAAATTTGCCAACTTCAAGCATACATATTAATGCTTCATACGCGCATGCTTTGTATGAATTGCACATGCACACTTGTTTTCATCTTAAACGTCAGATGCTTTTATGCGTGCATGCCTTCTATGTGTTCCGGCCTATAGGGTATAGATCTGTTATGGATTTTGTCGAAAAAGCTGATTCCATGCCTTTTTCGATACCGCGATACGCAAGGATTTTAGTATCAACTATGTATTTCCAAATCGTTGTTTTCGATAGGTTGTTGAGCATCTTTAAATCTGAAAGCCACTCCAGGCAGACTTTGCACCGCATGTGCTATTCCACATACATGCACTATTAGTTCTTCCGTTTGTGTTAAAGCATACTTTGAAAGAGGCCCTCCTCCAGTCGAACGGCTTTCCATTTTACTAAGAGTGACTTGCAGTCACTCCATATTTTAAAACAGACAGTTTTATCAAAAATCTAATTTAGTGCTGGCTCTAATTAGTTCCAGCCCTAAAAAGATTTTTTAGCATAAGCTTAACAGAGGCTACAGATGCTACTAAATTACAAAGCTGACGCTAAAATTTAATATCAATTTTTTTGTAAGGCCAATGCGACCATTCGGCTAACGCCAATGCGACCATTCGGCTTTAAATTAACCTTTTTCCATCCATTGCTGTCCTTATCTACAAGTTACTGCCATAAGGACTCCACAAGTGGTTTATCGCGCTGTGTGAAGCCTTTCGCAACATCAGAATTTTTTTCCATAAAATCCAGCAGAATTACATTTTAAGTTTTATTCTTGTTGTCCACTAAAATAATAATTTTTAAAAATTTCTTTGCTTATGTTTTATAACTCAAAATCAGTCACAATAAATAACAAATTTTATATTCCGCTAGTGAAGAGCTGGCCGGTTTGTTTCCGATAAAAAAGCTGATAAGCCGATTTCTGCGACACTTAAAACCGACATCAAATCCGATTCGAACATATAACCGATAAGATCAGATTGCACGACACCAAAGCGAAATTTCATTCGGCTTTGAATCCAATTCCGACAACAACCGGATTCCGTGACATGCCTGAGTGCAACACATTTTCGCTCAGCATTGTTAAGTCAATTTATTTTTATTTTTTACTGTAAGTAATGATTATAACGAACTTCAAGGGACCGGTAGTTTTGTTCGTTATAAGCGATATTGTTATTTTGGTAATTTATTAATATTCTTTCTTAGTTTTATTAAAAGCTCAACAAAATGCGTTAATGTTTACACATATTTGAAAAAATCTGTAATGTTTTGTTATTTAGTTGCCTGATACAAAAATTCATTTTCAATTGTATGTTCAAATTTCTGTATGGATGCCGAAAACATCTCGTCAAATGTTTTATTTGTCTGGCTACCTTCGTGACTCCACTCTACTGAGTCTTCTTCTATACTAAACAACTTTTCTCTTGCAACTCATTGCTTTTACAATCAATTCACGACATAATCTGATTAAGCTATCTCTACTTAAAAATGAAAATTATGCAAAAACAGGAAAATGCCAATTGGTTGTAGCCGAAAATCACACTTATTCGTTATAACCGATGATTCATTTAATTTTTTCGTAGAAATTAGATCGCTATAGCCGATATATCGCTATTATCTGTCGTTATAAGCAGTGGAAATTGTACTATTTTGTACGAACTTCAGTCGGGACTTGAATTTTTATTAGTTACAACCGAAAGTTCGCATAAGGCGTACTGTATTTCATTTCATTTCATTTCATTTATGAGCTGCATCCCGTGGTCGTTGATCTAGAGCGTGGTTCTATTTTATTCATAATGCAAAAACAAAAATTAGAACCAGATCTTTTTTTTGGCTCTATTTCTGATCTTAAAATGTTGCCAAGTATATAGCATTTTTTCAAAACGAACATAGTTGGTAAATTTGAATTACTCTTCGACTAACTTTCGTCTCACTGCTCGCACTCGTATTTTAACCCTTCATCGCCAGTTGTGCCAAATTGTAATAAAGTTGAACTTAAAGTGTTCCACTGAGATTTGATCTGATCCAGTGTCACGGGAATGCAGCTATTATTTCTATCGAATATAAGTACATTCAGAACTAAGTTCTTTTGAAGCACAAAATGAATACATTCAATATGTTTTTATACAATAACAACTTAATAGCTTATTTTAAAAACATTCATTATAAATATACAAATAGCTTAAAAATTCTTTTCTTATTTATAACGATTATTCCAATTAAATTTGAGCGTCAAATAAATAATAAACCAAGTTTTGTTTTTTCTTTTGCACATTTCTTACTATAATCGCTCTATTTTGATACTATACAGCACTATTTTGATATTAAAAACGAAATATTGTGAATAATTCCACAACGGTATCGACAGCCGAATCATTTGGTGACCGCGAGCGGCCGCGGTGGGCAAAATTTGTTCCCACGCTCACTCTTAAATTTCCCGTTAACATTGAAACAACAACAATATGTCCGTGCCGTGCCCATGACCTTATATACAACATCGCCCTTAACCATTACCCTTGTTGAGAGTATAAAACAAATTATGGCAGTGTTTTCCAGTATTTTTGCGCACGTCACTTACAACCATAAGTGTTAATGTGAGTGAGAGGGACAAGGCGAGTGAGAGTGAAGGGGCTGACCGGTGATCAACAAGTGGTGTACGTGACTAAACACACGCGGGCATGGACAGGTGAAAAGGTGGTTGTTAAGGCCGGCAATACATTTATAGGCATTCCAGAATCGAAATTTTGTTTTTCATTTTAAGTGACTTAAAAACATCTCAAAAATTTAAAAAAAAAATTTTATAAAGATATCTTGAATATTAAGAAAGTTATAAGCTTGAAAAGAGACTCGCGCGTGAGTTCGATATAATATAAAAATCAAGTTACTACAGCTGCTATTTTGTTATATCATTTATTTGATCTACTCAAACCGGTATATTTGAGAAGGGAAACATTCCAAAGTATGTTAACAATAATTCTTTTGTGTGTATATATACTGATTTAATTAAGTTTTGAACACTAACGTCTTCGTATTATTTGTTTCGTATAACTTTAAAGCCGTTTTTTTTAAAACTACGTTTTTCGAAACTGCAGGCAACCTCGCTCAAAAACTACTCGACCGATCCTTACAATATTTGGAAGGACTTTTTAAATAACATTTTAACCAATCTGAATGAAACTGATTTTTAATATAGCCTTTCAAAATCGTTTTATTCAAAATTTAAAATAATAAATAAAAAAAAATTGCAATTTTCTTCCCAAGTACATATATATTTTTAAAAAAGACATTTTTAAAATTCTGACTCATACAGATAGGTGATATTTTCATTGCATTTTAAAATTTAAAAATTTTTTTTGGGTCAACCTAGGAGCCAGCATTAGCCACCGAAATTAAAAAAAAGTACCAAAAAAATACACCAGGAACCAAATTTAATTTCTTTTGCGCTGAAATTTTTAATTTCAAATACAAGTTGAAAAAAAATTCATATATACCTATATAAACTGCTTCTAAAACTTTAAACGCGTTTTTCTCGAAAAGGCTGTTTTTAACTGGTGGACAGCATTACTCGAAAACTATGCCAAGGATCGCTACCAAATTTATTTAACCTGTTAAGCAAATATGATCGGTACTTTTGATCGTTCGATTTTTATTTTAGAGTAATACATTTTTTTTATAACCTAAAAAAAATGACTTCTTTAGTCAAAAATCAGTTTTTTAGCTGCCATTTTGGTAAAAATCATAATTTTTCTAAAACCTTCGATCAAAAACTCAAAAAGCTTTAGCAAAACCTTAATCATTTGTTGTTTTTTTTTGTTTTTAGATGAACAAGCTCTGAAAAATCGTGTCCACCGCATATTTAAGGTACCTTACTAAACTATGAATTCCTGCTATATGGTTTACTATTTGTTATCTAAAACTTAAAAACCTCTTCTTTAAAACATATATAATTATAATGTAAAAACAAAATTTATCTAAAAAAACCATAGCTGAAAAATTAAACTTTTAACACGTGGGTTTTCTTCGCTTATAAAACTTTAGCAGGCCCTTTAGCAGCCAAAAGAAGAAAAGTGAGTTCAGTTTGAGTTGACAAGTTTGGCTGGCCAAGATGGCGGCTTAAGAATTCAAAATTTAAATTTAAATGGCTGAGCAGTGAAAAAATGTGACTTTAAGTTTAGCTGAACAAAAAACTTAAAACATAAAGGAATTGAAAAGTGAAATAAAACATGTCCTTAAACCCAGCGTAGCTAGAAACTAAATATATAAAAATTTAACTGAACTAAAAAGTGGAAAAAACCTTTAAACTAACTTAGCAAAAACTTAAAACTCAACTGAAATAAAAGCAGTGTGCGTGTCAGCTACAACGCGTGACTTGAGTTTACTCCTCTAGATTAGGGGTGGGCACAAATCTTACTCGTGCTGCGACTACGTGTAAGCAGCGAGCAAACAGCGAACGAAATGAATTTATTTATTTATTTATTTATTCGCCAAACAAGGCATTTACTTATTCTAGGTGTTTTTTTTCCTTCTCCTTCTCCCTTTTTTTGGTGAAAAATCGTGTCATTCAAGGTGGGCGTAATCCGCCCACCTGATTGACATTATCTAATATTACACGTCAAAATAGGAGAAAAAAAAGAGAAAGTAAAAATAAAAATATACTTATATCTTAACATTCTAAAAATATTTAATTAAAAAAGAGTGGGGTGGTGAGTTAAGGGGTAGTAGGGGTGAGAAATAGGAATTCAGAATGGTAACGCTTGAATTTCCCAATTGAGTTTAAAAGAAAGACGGGGAAAAAGGTATTAGGATGGGAAAAGATACTTTGAGAGGTTTCGTTTAAATGTGTGCTTGGACATGGGTGGCAAATAACACTCGCTAATATTATTGAATTCTCTACAGCATCTATTGATGGGCTCATTACCTGCGTAGACGGTATGATGCTGATATTCAGTTAACAGCCGTGTATGCCTCGTTCGCCTTATTGGATCAGTAAATTTTATCTTGCTTGATATAAATTCGCTGTCAGTAATTCCACTAATAACATCGAAAGTGAAACATGAACTAAGTAATGTTCTTCTCGATGATAAGGGCATTAAATTAAGGAGGCTAAGTCTTTGTTCATAGGGTGGCAGGTTACTGTAATCACGGGGATTGTAGGTGTCTCTCAATGCAAAAAGCAAGAATTGTTTTTGAATGGATTCTAGTCTTTCCTTGTGTGATTCAAACGCAGGGTTCCAAATAATGCATCCATATTCGAGGAGAGGGCGCACTAACGCACAGAATAATGACTTAGTGACCCATACATTTTTGAACTCTTTTGCACGTCGTTTTATGAACCCAAGTTGTTTGCTAGCCCTAGACAAGATTTTATCATAATGTAGATTGAAACGCAACTTATTATTCAAGATAACTCCAAGATCTACGATATGATTTACTCTAGATAATTCACTGTTGTTGAGGGAGTATATATTATTTGCTATTAAATTTTTACGAGAGAAGGTAATAATGTAGCATTTGCTAACATTCAGGCAGATATTATTTTGAATGCACCAATGTTCAAGAGATACGAGCTTCGACTGTAAGAAATTTATATCATGCTCCGATTTAATGACATGATACATTTTTAGGTCGTCCGCATACATCAGATGATGGATATCATTCAATATGTCAGATAAATCTGAGATGAAAATGTTGAAGAGAAGTGGACCAAGGTGGCTTCCTTGTGGTACTCCGGATGTAACGGAAATTTGTTTAGATAAGGTCCCTTGAAATTTAACGAGCTGTGATCTGCCTTGGAGATATGACTTTAGCCAGTTGAGAAGAGATCCTGTGATACCAAACTTTTCTAATTTAGAAGCCAAGATAGCATGATCCACACGATCAAAGGCTTTGCTAAAGTCCGTATAGACTGTATCGACTTGATGTCCTTTTTCCATTTTACTTAAAACATCAGATACCAATATCATTAAATTTGTGGTGGTTGATCTACCTTTACGGAAACCATGCTGCTGTTCATTAAGTAAAGGATTTATAATGCTTGTAAGTTTATCACATATTATCTTTTCAAAAAGTTTTGGAATAGCCGATAATATAGCAATACCTCTATAATTTTCAACAGATCTTTTGTCACCATTTTTATAAATTGGGGTAAGATGAGATGATTTCCAATAAGAGGGAAAAATACCTTGGTACAAAGATTTATTAAAAATTATGAGCAAAGGCATGATCAGTGGGTCCTTGCATTGAATTATTAAGCTTGGGGGTATGAGGTCAGGGCCAGGTCCCTTACCTGGGTCGAGGTCGTGGATTGCTTTGATTATCTCATCTCGTGTAAGACAAATATGATTTATCGTGTGTAATGCATTTGGATAGTGAGGAGGATTGGAAGTTTGGTTTCCTGGAACACAAAAAACTCCTTTGAAATGATCTGCAAAAAGATTGCAAATCTCTTGCAGGTTTGAAGAGATAATGTTACCTTTAAACATCGACGTAGGATAACCGTTGGACTTACGCTTAACATTAACGTAGTCAAAGAATTTTTTGGGTTCTTGAACAATATTTTCTCCTATTAGGTTTATGTATAGTTGATATGCTTTTTTTGACTCAGTAGAGAATAATGTAGCCATTGTATCTGATTTTTACTTCTTCGCTCACATTAATACCTTTTATGACAAATTTGTAAAGTTTATTTCTTTGATTTCTTAGATGTCTAAGATTTTGGTCTAGCCAAGGTTCCGAAAGTTTATTTTTTTTCTTTATCTTTGGCACATGTCTATCAATAATTGTGAGCACACGCTCGTAGAAAAGTGGAACTGAACTATCTAAGTCCAATGCTGACAGATCGGTCCAGTCAAAGTAATTCAGACTGACCTTAATACTCTCGTAGTCAGCATTCAGAAAATCGTATACAATCGAGTTATTGAACGAGTGGGTAAATGTCATATTGGAGGGGGATAGCTCTGCAGTTAAGGCTGTATGGTGCACACTGTTAGAAAAAAAGTGTTCAGTCTCCAGAGTTGGACGAACGCGTATTTCGTCATAGGCATTAGTAAATACTAAATCTAGCCATTTGCCATTCTTATTTGGGGTTCTACTAACTTGTTGTAAGTCATTGCCATAAAAGGTACTAAGTAAGGTAAAATCAATCGGATTAGAGAGGTTAACCGGAAGTAGATAACTGTCATTTTCATCAATGACAAAGGAAATATTATGGCGGTTAAAATCGCCAAAGATAATGACTTTATCTTCTTCATTTAAGGAAGCCGTTACTGACGAAATTGTTTCACACATTTGGTTATATATAGCTTTAATAGAACCAGGTGGAATGTAAATAACACCAATATAAATAAAAAGGTTATTATCCGAACAAATTCTGATTATTTTGTGTTCATAGAGCTCGTGTGAAGTGGTTTCGACAATCTGACTTGATAGGGAGTTGTGAGTTGCGATAAGGACACCACCCCCACGGGAAAGACCTATGTGAGAATGATTTCGATCATTTCTATATACTGTCCAGTTGCTGTCCAGAATTTCCTCGTTTTTGAAGGAATCATTTAGGCACGTTTCTGCAAAAACTAACACATTGAAGTGGCAGGATTTTGCGTCGACAAAAAGTTTATTTAATTTGCAGCGCATACCACCGCAATTGTGATAAAATATTTTTAATGAAGAAGTTGCTGAGGAATGTTGGAGTGGATCTCGGGGTATAACTTTTGGGGCAATCTCGTGGGTATTACTTGTGGAGCAAGCAATTGTGGGTGAAACTTGTAGGGGAAAACTGTTTGGAGCTATAATAGTTTTTGAAATTTGACCGGGTTTTCTGTAGGTGCCAAAGACGCTTCGATGTTGTATGTGAGGCAAATGCTGTCAAATCATTCTCAACCTCAGATGGAGAGATATTAAAGGTTTCGTGGTAGCGAATGAATATATTTTTAAGGTCGGTTAGGTTAGTCGGCAGACCCTCTTGTTGAATAGCTACCATGACGCTAGTTTTTGTCGATCCGTCAATACATATTGAATCTGATTTATTGTGCAGATATGCTAGGTACAGGCGTACATTATCATATAGTCGACGGTCTCTCAAGCGAGATAGCACGAACCGCCCTTCGGTGGTAGTTTCAACGAGATTTTTTGTTAATTTAACTGTGGGTGGAAGAAGAGGATCAAGAAATACAGGGGATGCGTTTGTGAGAGTTGATGTTGTGGTAGGCATTTCAAAATTGGATGGGGTTGCTTCGTTATGGGAGGAGTTTGATACTCTTTTTGGAGTAAAAGTTGCATCTTCTTTGTTAAGAGTACTTTTATTTATAGTATGTGACTGAGGTTTTTGAGGATTTAAAGTGTGTGAACGTATGAAGTTTGGATAACTGTTGGAGGGGGAGACTGATGGAGGGTTAGAAATGGAACTAGAGGGTGCCAGATTAAATGAAACACGCTTATTTTTCGGATACGTTAAATAAGTGGAATTTTTCGGACCCGATTTTTTTTTAATGGGAGACGGATTTGAGATTTTACTTCTAGTAGCGGGGAATGTAGGGAACATGTTTGTTTTAAATGTCCAGTTGGAATTGGAGGAGTATTTTGGAGGTGTACTGGAACGTGATTCGTAAGGGTGTCTTAGAGGATTTATTGAGTTGGGAAGCAATTTAGACTTATTACTAGTGGATTTATGATTTGTTTTTTTTAAGGTTTTTGACGAATAATTTAGATAATTATGTTTTTTAGGATTATTACTAGCTCCTTTCTGTTTACCACGCCAAAGTGACAACCTCAACTGGCCTAGCTTAACACTTCCTTCTGTGGACGTCTGGAAAAGCCACACGTACTTTGCAGGCATTTCGAACTTAAAACTGCCAGTTTTTATCATTGTGCAGTCCTTAATCGTAATGCTAAGCGTACGTTTGAAGTATTCCCGAACACAAGAAGCGTCCGCTAGATGTGGAGCACCTTTGATGAAGAAAGCAGTGTGGTTTAGTTGATTTCCTTCGTTAAGCTTCATTATTCTGCTTTTCCATTCTGAAGCAGTCCACGATGTTCCAAATTGAGTGATGAATTCTCTGGGCGCAGCAATAGGAGGAAGAGCCAATTCAGAATTCATAGTAGTTGCAGGAGGAATTGGAGTTGAATCGGGTCCTGCAGTATGAAGCAAATGGGGATGTTGAGAACAATGTTGGGGTATTATGGAGGAGGTTTCCAGTAATTCATCAAGAAGTGATCGTTGATGAACAGCAGATTGAGTCGACTCTAATTGAATATTGTCTGATATATAATCGATGTTACTCGAAGCATGTTTGAGTACATCTGTTACATCCGCAAGCTCCAGACGAGTGACTGCCATCTCATTGCCAACTTCGGTAATTTGGTTAAGTAGGACCGGAAGAAGTGGATCAGACCGTCGCTGTATATGTGATGTTTTCGTCATTGAGCTCTGCATTAAACTATCTATATCACTACGTAGATATGTAATGCTATCACTGATTTGTTTTAAGTCTTTCGCTGTTGTTGACGTTTTGGTGTTATTTTCATTCATCGCACTTATCGAATGACCGAAATTATTCTTGATTTCATCTAAAAGTTCAATTTTAATATTTTTTAAGTGTTTTTCAATGTTTTTATTGTTCGATTCACTGAATCTTTTTAAAGATTCTAACATTGTGGTCTCTAAGTTGCATTTAAGATCCTCAATTATTTTAAAAATGTCTTGAGTTACGGTATCGAAATTTTTAAAATGATTTGACATGCATTTTTTACTTTCGGAGAACGAGGTGGCAAAAGAGTCATTTAAACATTTAATTGTGAGCATTAAATGTGAAACAGATAGTTCTTTACATTCGTCTCAGAAAAATAGAAAGTTATTCGAATATTCATTTAAATAGTTGAGGACTCTTTTTGCCAGCCCAGCGCAACTACAGTGAAACGATTTTTTGCAAAGCCCATTGCACGATATTTTGGGTGCATTTTTGTCATCGTTTTTGCAATTAATATTTGCGCAAGACATTTTTTTTTTTGTTTTTTTTTTTTTTTTTATGGTGTATTGAACTTTTGGCACAGTTACCGAAATTGAGTTTAGTTGCACTATGAGTTTTTTATTGTTAATATGCAATGTTTGCACTTTTCACAGAACACTAGTAAGCACTGCAGCGATTTTTTATGGTGTATTGAACTTTTGGCACAGTTACCGAAATTGAGTTAAGTTGCACTATGAGTTTTTTATTGTTAATATGCAATGTTTGCACTTTTCACAGAACACTAGTAAGCACTGCAGCGAAAGTGCTGGGTGAATAAATTTAAGGAATTAACTTGCGGAGCAACTGAAAAAAAACACGTCCGAACGGTTTGACTGCTGAAACAGTATTCACAGTATTCTACAGTAATTGCTAGATGAATTCGGGGGTGAATCGGATTACGGAATAGAAAATTGTTAGAGGATTAAGAGCACACTTGAGATTGTGTTTGTGCAGAAAAATACCCTGTAGGAAAATCAACTAATTTAAAAGTAGTTGAAAAAGTAGTTTTTTGTCAACCACAACTAGTTGAAAATCTGACTTTTTTCCATAGAACGAACTAACATATTTTGTATGGTGATGTCCGCTAAATAAGTCAATTGACTTTCGTCTGCATATATTTTTAATTACTTGTTAAATTAGTTATATTTAAACTAATTTTTAATTACTTTAAAATAACCAATTGAAAAGTAATTAATATTCCACTTACTGAAGATGAATTCAAAAGCATACAAATTTTATGTAAATTTCTATACATCAAAGAGATCATTGTTTGTTGATCATTGCTTGTTGATCATTGACTGTTTTGAAAAATACATAAATACATAAATCATGAAGTGATGAGTGTTTGCTGAATGGTTAAGCAATGCATCAATTTCCGTACAGAGTCCAAATTGTGCAATGTTTGGTAAACACTACCAGTTTGTAATTTGAATATCTTAAATAATAAAGAATTTTTAATCGTTTCACAGGGTTTTGAGGCTTTTCACAGGGTTTTGATCAGTTTTAAAGTGTGTTTACCACGTCTGTCTTGCAGTTCAATGTCGTAAATAAAAAATATGTCTTTTGAAACAAAATGTTAGTGAAGCATAAAGTTAATAATATTTGATGAAAAAAACATGGTTAAATATATATAAACTTGTAATATAATAAAAATTTGCAATTAAAACATGTCAAAATCAGAGTAGTTGCCGCCTTAATATAATTCAAAGTAGTTCATATACTAGTTCATTTTAAATTAGTTGTTCTTAAAAACAAGTTAGTTTGTTCCTATAGGGTATGTATTCATCTCACATACAGAACGGTCACAACTTCAGTTTTCAAGCGAACGTCAAGCAGACAAGACCTGCGACTGCGTCTTCCTTGAATATATGACGAAAAGAGTATGAAAAGTATACGAGATTGTACACGGTACAAAATTGTATGCATGCAAACTTTTTGGTGCTTGTGATTGTACACCAAACTGTACACTGTTTTTGTTTAAGAATTAAAAATCAAATAATAGCTGATATTTTTAAAACACGGCACTACATTTTTTTTAGTTTTTGTTAAAAATCATACCTTTTTTTTGTTTTAAGATCTATAACAATTACGTTTTTTCAAAACAATCAAATCTGCAACTTTTTATTTTCCCATGAAGCCATCGCCGTCCCATTATGAAATTTTGTGCACTGTTTACTGAAATATATACAAACCACATATTTAAAAAAAAATAATTTAAAAGTTAATTTCGAAAACAGTTGCAAATGAAAATATAATATCGTGTTGCATATCAAATGAAAGCTGTTTATTTTAGGCTTAAAATGAGATTTTAACCATCTACATAGCTCTTTGGTGGTCAATTTAAAACCATTTTTATGTTTTGAGAAAAAAAATTAAACTATTAAATTTTTAGTTTTGAAGTTTTTGTTAATACATATAAATTTTTATTTTAATACATAAGCGTAAAAGGTATTGCAAATGAAATATACAACAATTTGGTATAGAATCACAAGCACTATTTACAAAAAAAAAATCACTGAAATCAGATTTTAACGTTGGTTGATTAAATAAAGAGTGTCCCAATGAGCAAAATTTTTTATTCCTAGAAAAAAAGGAATGTCGCATGGCATGATGTGTCATAAAGATGTAAACTTGAAAAAATTTTGCGTAAAAACGTTCGTCAGTCTTATTTTCAGCTTAAAATGTATTAGTACTTTTCATTATTCGTCTGGCTTTTTACATGTCCGTCTGCTTATCAGTACTTTACATTATCCGTCTGTCAGTCTGTTTATTTTTGATAATCCTTCCACTACACATTTATTTAGTTTCTCAGTATATATCAGAGTACAAAAAAATCACTTAAGGCCTTTAAGATTTCTGAAAAATACTGCTTTACCACTTCTTTGTTTTCAGTGTTCGTTATAGAAACCGTAAGAGCGAGAGAATGCTGTTGTAAAAAGCAAGTGTTGCATAGCCATTACATTTATGATGATTGTTTATAAAAAGGATGTTTTTATTTTGTTACTACCAGCAGCTATAAAATTGATACGGAAAAATCAAGGTATATTTAACAAGGTATCGTCGTCTCGGAGCAGAGGGTACAGCAGCTGTCAAACACATTGAATTATATAATTTGCTAATTTTGTTATTTGTTTTGCTTTTATTCGTAAAAACCTGATTTTGACAAGTGCTGTACCCACCACAAGAGAGAAGTTTAACTTCTAACACAACCTTGTCTTATTAAACCATGAGAAAAATAAGTTCTTGGCATATTTATAAGGGTTTCGCGAGACCATGCCACTACTACATTTTTTATAATTCTACATCTATCTCCTAACATATTTTTAACTAATAATTTTTAGAACTGAATCACAATAATAAATTTATACTTTTACTTTTTGTATAACTGCTTAAAAGCAAGTGTTGCACATAAGAAGTTATCGAGATATATGTTAAACATGATTAAATGCAAAATATTAAATAGTAAAATTTGAAAACACCCTTTTTTATGTCAATGGAATATGCAACTTTAATTTTGGACTGCTCTGAGCGCAATGTACGCAATCATGATTTTTGCAATGCAGACTCAAATACTAGGATTGCCACAATGCACTATTTTTGGTTTTCTAAAACATTTTTTATATTTTCAGTTAAAGATTTTAATATATAAGAAATAATGTAAGTAGCATAATTTTATAACATTTTTCTTTAATATGGATTATATATGAAATGTATCAAGCATTTACCTATAGAAACAACTTACTGTTAAAAAAAATTTAAATTAAAATATTTTTGTTTGTAAAAGCCATATTTTTGTTACACAGTGCGCAAAAATAAAAACCGTAACCAAAAAGATTTGTTATCAATATTTGTGTAGCAACAAACTTGATCAAATTTGTGTATTGCGGTTTTATTTTAAATAAGTGGCAGCAACATAAGAAAGTTACAGTAGCTTAAAAAAATATTGAAACCACAAAAATATTAAATTCAATTTAATTTTACACAGTACTTGTCAATTCTAAACAATTTTGTTAAAAATTTATAGATGCATAAGTATTTAATAAATAGCAACCCTGTTTATATCACGATCTATATTAAGCTCTTGCTTACGCATTATAAGCAAATATCATTATATTTGTGCATGTCTCTCATTTTCTTTAACATCGAATTTATGAAGCAAATGCTGTCACCCGTGAAGCAAGCAGCATGCAGGCAAAGTACACGTGCGGGCAAAATTAACATACACTAAGCGAAAACATTTTTTAAAAATCATGAACTATCATGTTTGGTTTAAAATTGCTCATTCTTAATCTACTCATTTTTGATTTAAAAATTAGCAATTTTGAAGTAAAAATAACACCTTGAAATAAAATTAATATCTTTGAAATAAAAACGCATTTTTAAATTAAAGTCGCAGTGTATAAGTATGTATACTATATACACCATATAGTTAAGTTTTGAGATTGATGTAAAGATTGTGAAATTCTATTAATACAATAAAATTAAAAAAAAATTAATGAAATGAAAACTGAGTCGGCTGAAGACATATTCTCGGTGGAGTGGTTTGCTTTAGGTGAAGAGGATTCGGTTTTACTGTCATCACCGAGTTCTTTAAAGAAATGCTCATCCAAGGAATTGGAGGAGTCCGACGAGGATGAGGAAGAATTAAAAAAGCTCCTAACAGATTTTAATCTAGAATGCGTGATGGTCTACTTGAAAGGTAATCTTGAAGTATTAATTTATGCATAAAATATAAAGGAAAAAGTCACATCTCTAAAGACTCCAAAAAGTCACATCTCTGAAAATGTCGAAAGAAAACCTTATTTCACGTCTCAAAGATGCTGTGCAGACAGTAAAAATCACATCAAACAAAAATAAGTTAATTTTAAATTTTGTTGTTGTTGTTATTTTGCATGTTCCCAAAATTTTGTTAAAGTGTAGTAAAAAAGCCCAACTAAAATTTCAAAGAAATTCGAAACTTTTAACTTAACCTATAAAAGTCAACGACGGGTGAAATTGCGAAGCTATTAACCCATTTTTGTTGAGCGTTGCGTATACGCAACGGTATACTTTTTTTAACCTGGAAGTCATACAGTGCTAGATTTTCATGATCTCCAAAAAAGAATATAAAATTTTAAGCATTTATCTAATCGACCTATTTTCGCTCAAAGCTGAACAATAATGTTTACTTACCCTATAGGAACAAACTAACTTGTTTTTAAAAAGAACTAATTAAAAAACTAATTTAAAATAAACCAGTATATAAACTACTTTTAATTATATTAAGGCGGCAACTACTCTGATGTTGACATGTTTTAATTGCAAATTGTTATTAGATTACAAGATTATATATATTTAACCATGTTATTTCATCAAATATTATTAACTTTAGGCCATCAGTAATAGTTTTCAATTGGTTATTTAAAAGCAATTAAAAAAATAATTTAAATGTAACTAATTTAACAAGTAGTTGAAAATATATGCAGACGAAAGTCAATTGACTTATTTAGCGGACATCATAATAAATACAAAATACAAAATAAGTTAGTTCGTTCTATAGAAAAAAGTCAGAATTTCAACTAGTTGTGGTTGACAAAAAACTACTTTATCAACTACTTTTAAATTAGTTGATTTTCCTACAGGGTACATTTGCAAGCTTGGGGAATTTGGAAATTTTACATTTTTTTTATCTTTAATTTTAAACCTCTATAAAATCTAAAAAATACATAAAGTAAATATAATTCTTATACAATCGCCTTTTTTAGGCTTTATATTTAATTTTTGTTCATTTTTATGAAGTTTGACTGACATACGTTTCTCCCGCGGGCTGACACTACGCTGGTCTTTAACGAAATATGTTTTTGTATATTTTTTGTTGTTTTGTGGAAGTTTTTGTAATCAATATTGGCGCACTATGCTCGACTTTGCTTGTGGAATATCGTTCAATTTGAAAATGAAGAATCTCGAGGTGGCAACTCGATTTTAAAATTTTTTTTTTAAATTTTTTTATTATATTTCCAAGTTAGACAAAACTAAATATTTTTAGAAAGTTTCATCATTCTAGCTCAACGGGAACATGAGTCTGTCCATAATGTGTAAAAAAAAGCGCTAGTAACGTTGAACATTGCAAAAAAATTGTTAATTTCACACTACGAACTAGAAGAACTTGCAAGAAAAATAAACCAATTGGAGAGCAAGCTTTAGAGAAATTCTTGCTTTGCCTACGAGAAAGTGCAGCAGTAGCAGCAGCAGTGGGTCAGAACACAAAAACAATTAACGTACTTGTGGACCCCTAAGAAGGTAACAACGAGTAGTCGGAATATTTTTTGGCCGATGGGGCTCTGAATAGACTTTTTAAACAAATTAAGATGCCGCATGGTATTGGAAGTTTAAATTTACCAAACTTAAAAAAAAAACACATCGAAATGTAATAAATGTTTACTTTTTATTTATACATATATTTTATCTGCCCAGGTTGAATTTAGAAGCTTGCAGTACATGCAAAAAGATGACTTAAAGGAAGCAATTCCACCTCTAGGACTCCAAATGGAATACCGCAAGAAGTTGTTTATGTGGAAAAAAACGGTGAGACTGATACTACTTATTTAGAAACTCTCAATAAATATTTATAATTTTTTTTCTTCTTTAATTTTGTGCTTTTAGTATGAAGTTGATGAGGAGACGATGTCAGCTCCAACAAAAGTTAGCGATTAGTTGGAAAACGTTAGAGTTCCGATTGCACCATCTTCATCGTGTTCAGTTAGCATCAAACGTCGCGAAAGTCGTTTGCTTAAGGTAACATTTATTTAATTCAAATTAATACATATTGATTGCTTTATTTATTATTATCATGAAGAACTTGAGCCCTTTTCTAAATGAAACGTCAAGAGGAAGGGTATTAGTGGACTTTTTTAAAACAAATCAAAACCTAACAAACAGAGATGAACTCATTACAATTATTGTTGAGGAATTCGTTTGCAACAACATCAGCCTAAGAACTCAAGACTTTCCCGCCTTAATGCGAGCATTTGTTTCAGTTTTTTCTAGTAAAACAAAGGTTCAGGTAATTTTTAGGAAGTAAATTAGATTTTTTTTTTATGCAGAATTAATTATACTTAGTTGCATTTTACTTTCAACATCTATATTTTTTTTTTTTATTTTAAATCTTTTTTAATAGGAGTTCTATTTCATTCCACGAATGGGGAAAAAAATCCGAGCGGAAAGCTTTATGCTTCATATGCAAACATGAGATGTAAAAAAATGAAGATTGGACGGTTCCGTTCCTGGAAACTGTAGCAGTGGGGCAGAGTTATTCACTATGAATGGAATGCAAAGTTCCGCTCATAATTTCCAAGACTCAGATATTGACGATTCCATTTCTATAGCACTAAAAAAGTCTTTAAGACGAGATAGTCCAAATTGGACCGTTTGCGGTAAGTGGGGAAAACTTTTCATGAGGCAGAGGGGCTTAAAAAAAATGAACAGCTTGGAGTTCTTACCCCACAATTAGTAAACAAATATTCTTCAAAGTATTCATAATAATTATTACTTTAGAAAATTTTAGATAATAATTGATTTCAACACTAAGTACCCATCGAAGAACCATCTCTTGTATGCTAAATGGGATATTTTTAAAACAAAAATTAGAGATTGTACGAGAACAATTTGCGTAATGATAATTGCAAAGAACTGTTTTCACATGTGATATCATCCACGAATATAGGTAATAAAAAAAATATCCACTTACACTAAGCACACGAAGTGATAGGGTACTTTGTAAAATTATATATATAGACATATCGAACCCTATCTACAAAAGAGACACAACTCAAAATTTTTAAAATTTCATGAGAAGCAAAAAACCATTTTTCAAAGGTTCATACAAAACAAAGATACGAAATGATTTTTTTTTTAATTAAAGGGTAAGAAGAGGAGTGCACTTCTTTGATAGTTGATGGAGATAATCACTACGAATAGTTTAACATTAAAAAGTAAAAATTTGTAAATTTTGAGCTGTGCCTGTTTTGTAGATAGAGTGCGATATATATGTTAACACATACATAGACATAGACGAGCTAGACTGACTCTTGCTTTCTTAATTGTTTTGATTTATTTCTTAAAAAGTTCTTTTTTTAGATGCTCAAGATTACATACTCACGACTTTATTAACAGCAACATTACCTTCGCCGTCCAGATTCAAAAACAATTCAGGAAAATATAGCAAAAATATAACAATTGTCGATACACAGAAGAGCTTCGTTTTACGATTATATTCAATTAATGACTTACAAAGTCAGATTGATGAAGTCGTAATAAGTACTATTTAGCCAGGCTTACGATACAGCCATTCTTCATTGTTGAAGGATTCTGCGATGCTGATATAAAAGGTTTTTTTTTATATACTTTGATAAAGCTATATATATATTCAACTCTTCTATTAAAAGTTTAGACACATGTTTTAAACTTTTTCATGTTAGGGGAGACTGGGGTACCTCCGTCTTTGGGGCACCTCCAGCAATGGCTTTTTTGGTATGAAGCAGTGATTTGACCGCACTGTTTTTTCGTATGATTTTATCCATCACTAGTAAAAGAAACTCTCACAAAGTTTGCCATCTCTATCTAAACAGCTGATGAAGCTACAAGTGATTTTGTGTTTTGAAGTGAGTTTCTGTAATTTTTGGGTTCTTTCACGTAAGTGTTTTAAGCTCTTAATTTTCAAATATTTAAACTAAGTGTATTACAGAATGAGAATTATAATATTAATATAATGGTTAAAAGTGATAAAAATTAAAAATAAGTGGTAAAAATTAGACAAATAATGAAAAAATTAAAAAAAGTGACTTCGGGGTGGATACGGCGTTTGATGTTGGGGCACATTTGGCTGGAAAATATTTCTGCCGAATGTGCCCCATGCCGGAAAACATTTCTGCCACATGTATCCCCTATTAATTTAATACTTTTTCGCCTGTTTTTAGGTAAATCAACATTGTTTTCGTTTTGGAAATGGTCCGAAATTATAAACGTAAGACGCAACGTGGTCAAATTGATGAAAATGCAATAAAAAAAGCAATAGCAGATGTTTTGAGTGGCATAGAGACTGCAACGTCTGCCGGCAGAAATACCAAATCAAGCGACAGACAATTGACACGCGAATAAAAAAGCGAGATCCTTTACAAGATATAAATGCCGAAGAGACCACTAATACGCAAATATTTCATTCAAAATACACTTCAAAGCAAGTTTTCACCAAGGAAGAAGAGATCACGCTTGTTGACTACATAAAAAAATGTGCAGCATTGCAGTATGGTTTATCATACTATGCTTTCCGAAAGTAAGCATATGAATATGGTAGCATTAATGGTAAAACACTTAAGGAAAAATGGAATCTAAATAAACAAGCAAGCGTAGACTGGCTATATGCGTTTATGAAAAGAAATCCGAGTTTAAGTCTCCGTAAGCCATAGAAAACCAGTTTGGCAAGGTTGACTGGGTTTAATAAAGAAGCTGTTGCCAAATTTTATGAAAACCTGAAATTTCTATATCTGACTCACTCATTCGAACCAAAAGACATTTTTAATTTGGATGAAACTGGTATTACGACTGTCCTCGATTCGCCGAAGGTTTGCGGAATAATATTCAATATATTTATTTATTAGCTAGCTATGTAATTAATTTTCTAGGTTATTGCAGAAAAAGGAAAACGCCAGGTTGGGCGAGCTACGTCAGCCGAGAGAGGCAGTTTGGTAACGCTTGTGGGAATAATCAGCGCAAGCGGAAATCGACTTCCTCCAGTTTACTTTTTCCCACGTCAGCGTTATAGCGACAAATTTTTAGATGGATGTGTCCCAGGCTCTCTAGGACTCATAAGCAAAAGTGGTTGGATGATTTCAGAGTTGTTTAAAGATGTCCTTACACACATTGAGAAGAACACAAATTGTTGCGAAGAGCGGCCGATTCTTTTGCTTCTCGACAACCACTCATCCCACTGTAGTATTGATGGTATCAATAATTCCAGGGATAACGGTATACATATTCTAACGTTCCCACCACATACTTCCCATCATCTACAGCCACTTGACGTATCAGTTTACGGTCCCTTCAAGAAATTCCTTCAAATATCTTTTACTGACTTTTTGACAAACAATCCAGGAAAGAGAATCACGATTTATGAAATTGCACGCTTATCAAACTTACCATTTCAAAGAGGATTGAAGTCTGAAAATATAATTAGTGGCTTTAAAGCAACTGGCATTTATCCTTTTAACTCCCAACAATTTGCTGAAGATTACTTTGCTTTGGAAAATCAATCCAATAGGGATGCTGCTATAGAAGGTGCAGTTCAGCTTCTGCCTGATGAGTTTTCTTCGGAAAACCAAGCCGATAGGTATGCTGTTATAGAAGATTTAGCTTCGCCAGTAGCCCTTAAAACACCAGAACAGATTCGGCCAGTGTACCGCTTAACCGCTTCTAAAAAGACTGCCAACTCTGGAACTTCACGAGTTTTGACAGATACGGATGAGAAGAAAAAGGTGGAAGAAAAACAATCTAAAATAAATTCACAATTAGCGAAAAAGAATTTAAAGTTTGAAAAAAATGGAAGCACTCACAATGCATTCAAATCTCGTAAAAATAAATCTAGCTACGATTTTGAAAAGAACCAGCAAAGGAGACATAAAAAACGTAAGGTAGTTCGAAAAGAAATTTCTTCATCCGATGAAAGTGATAGGCAAATGATATTTGCAGATAGTGATCAACCAGTTGGATCTTTTGTCGTAAACGACGATATGCAAGAAGAAAGCGAAATCTCAAATTATAAATTGACTGATGACGTTGACCTTAACATAGGCGATTAAATTCTTGTGAATGTAATGGCTGAAAACTGCAAGAAACCAATATATTATGTTGCTGAAATCATTGAGTGCCTTGGCAACCACATTTACAGTCAGTTTTCTTCGAAAACTTCCAGCTGCAACACCGACGTTTGTCAAGCCAGATATTGATGATATTTCTCTGGTGTTGCGAAGCGAAATAGAAATAAAGCTTCCTGAACCATCAAATCTGGCTTCGACATCTCGTTGCCGCACAAAATTAATTTTTAATGTCAATCTCAACAAGTATCGTATGTAAGATAATTATTTTCAATGTATAATTGTTTGTTTTTTTTTCCTAAATACTTTTGAATAAAAATGCGTTTAATAACAAAAAATACTTCGAGCAATCACGTTATAGTACTTAATAGCTTGAACGACGAAGGTGCCCCCCAAAATTGCCGAAGCTACCCCGGCATTGGGTACATTCAGCCAAAACTACTTTTTTTAAACATTATGAAAAAAAAATTACAAATAAAACTTCTGGAAGAAACTTCGTACTAAAATCTTAATAATAAAAAAAAGGTATTGTTATAAGCCAATAGATATTTCTGTATGATAAATCTTTTCTGAAATATAGGCCTTTGAAAAAAAAGTGCCGAAGGTACCCCAGTCTCCCCTATTAGTTTGAAATATCCACAAGCTTGTCAGTTGCCTTGGACTTTTCTGCAACAATTCTTTTTTTAAATATATACCGATTTTGATTGCAAATCTGCAAATATTGTATCGTTGAAAAATTTTTTAAACCAAGATTAATTAAAAGAGAAAATTGTTTATTTGTTTTAAGTGTAAAAAACGCTTTCCAGAAGTTAGTATTTTAAAAAGTCATTTTAAAGTTGATTTAAATTTTAGAATTTTCCGATTGCACTTACAAACAGAACACCCAATTGAAAAAACTTCAACAACGTCAAATGCTGGTTTTAGGATCCTCCCTGTAAGAAAATGCTATCTTTGCTTTGTTTTTCTGAATTATTCTGCATTTTCCATTTGTTGGAAATATTATTTATCTGGCATTTGTTACCTACAGTCAGTCAAAAAAAAAGTTGTACACTAAAAGAAATCAAATAAATTGAAAAATATTATGAAAAGTATAAAGTAAATATGTATTTATTATATATCAAAGTAAAGCTTGACATCCATACTATAACTTAAAGGTCAAATTTTTTTTTAATGCTTATATTTAGAGCAGGAAAAAAACAAAAATAAAAATATGCCAATTTCAGTATGCCAAAAAAAAACTGAAATTGGCACTTTTCTCTTTCTCTATATAGAGAGTCCCGTTATAAAATTTAAAAGGGAATATTGATAACTTGGTATTTATGGTTAGTGGAGTTTCGTTTTTCAAAGTGATCGCATCATTCCATTTTCGGAAATAGATAAAATATGGCAAAAAAACAAATTTCAAAAGATTTGAAAGAACTAATTATAAAACTATGGAATGAAAAAATTCAGTGCGCGATATTGGGAAAATAGTTAAAAAGCCCCACACTACTGTTCATTATGTAATAAAAACATATAAAAAAAATAAGTCTTTCCAAAGACCCCGTGGAAGTGGCCGCCCAAAGAAGATAAACACGCCCCAAATTGAACGCGAAATACTAAGATTTGGTAAAAAGGATTCAAAAGTTTCCGCCGCTCAGATCGCAAAAGAGCTTAAAAGCAGCAACATAGTTCATGTCAATCCACAGACTGTAAGAAATTTCTTGCATTCAGAAGGACTGCATGCACACGCACCTAAAAAAATGCCACTTTTTTCTAAAACAAACATTAAAAAGCGCTTGGACTATGCTTACGAGTTTATACACAAAGACAATTCGTTCTGGGACAAAGTTATGTTTACGGATGAGTCAAAATTTAATTTATTTACATCTGACGGACGAAGTTACGTATGGAGAAGCAAAGGCGAAGCATTAAATCGACGTAATGACACTAATACAGTTAAACACGAAGGTGGCAATGTGATGGTCTGGGGTGCAATGGGTGCCAATGGCGTCGGAAATCTAGTTTTTGTTTAGGGAAACATGAACAAAACGGATTATTTGAATATTCTAAAGAATAATTTGGTAGAATCTGCCCAAAAAATGGGTTTAACGGATGGATTTGTGTTTGTCCAAGACAATGATCCCAAGCACATGGCCCATATCGTTAAAGAATTTTTGCTTTATAAAACTAAAAAAGTACTGCCCCACCCTCCCCAGAGCCCGGACTTAAATCCTATAGAGCATCTGTGGGCATTTATGAAAACAAAATTAAAGGAATATAACATTTCCAACAAACAAACCCTCAAAAACGCCCTTATGGATATATGGAATTAAATACCTGTAGAAGTGACAAAAAACTGGTCCACTCGATGCCAAATAGGCTCCTAGCAGTAAAAAACGCTAAGGGTCACCATACAATAATATAATTTTCTCATTTCCTGATTTATTCTTGTTCGGCAAGCATTACCGTTTGGTTGTTTTATTGTTCTAAAATTTCTGCAAGTTTTCTAAATTAAATTTTTTTCTTTTGTGTTGGACCCTGTTTTAATTACACCTATACCATTACCCTGTTGCGGTGTTCTTGTTTTCTTAATATCTCTTTCATTTCGTTTTATTTCATTATCCCATAATTTTTCCTTCACTAAATTTTTTATTAGTTGCCATTTCGTTTGTATTTCATTTATTTTCGATAATCATTTATTTTCTTAGTTGCTATGAAACAGTTTGAGTAAATTGTTATGGATTTTCTTCGTTTTATTTCTGATTAAAATTTCGGTTGTGACTGCACTTCTAATTCCTACCACCTCGTATGGCCCTAACCATATTGGTGAAAATTTGTTTTTCCTACTCTGATTCTTCGTTAGTACTTTATCCCCGATTTTAAACTTTACTGGATTTAAAGTACTATCATATTGCTTTTTAGAGGCTTCTTTCGCACGTTCTTGATTCTGTCTTACTAGCTCATGCGCTCTTTGGATCTGGTACTTTAATACTTTTGAAGGATCCTCGGCATTATATACCGGCCCACATTTGCGTTTCAAATTGGTCGGCATTTCGGAATCAAACCCGTACAATTTCCGAAAAGGCGTCTGTTTTGTTGATACATGCACTGTGTTGTTATGTACATGCATCGCACTTGCCAACCATTGATGCCAGTTTGACATATCTTCTTTTGCGAAACTCCACAAATATTCCGCTAAAGGTCTATGGCTCTTCTAGTGAACCATTTGCTTGCGGATGGTATGGTGTAATGTGCAATTTCTTTATACCTTACATTTTACATACGACCGAGAAAAGACGTGAAATAAACTTTGACCCATTGTCAGTTATTAACACCCTTGGCACATTGTGACGAGTCACAATCTCATTGACAAATGCTTTTGCCACGGTGCTTGCCTCCTCATCTGGTATTGCAACACAAACCATGTATTTTGAAAAATCTTCTTGGAATGTTAAAACATATTTATTACCGGATATTGTCTCTGGCAGGATACCCACCATGTCCATATAAACTTTATCGAATGGTCGTGTTGGTGTATCCGTCAAGACCATCAGCATTTTAGTTAGAAGAACTTTTGTTTACTTAACATTTCTTGCAATTTTTTACATTTTCTTTTATTTGTTTCTGCATTCCTTTCCACCTGTATTCTTTTCTTATTCCAAATAGTGTTTTCAAGGCTCCTTGATGGCTTCCTAATGGTGAATCGTGAAAATATTTCAGTATTGTTTCTATCTCTTTTGGATCCGTTATTAGTTTTTCTTTTTGTTCTATACTTAATGATCCTTCTCCCTGTGTATTTTCAGTTTCTGGGATATTCCCTGATTTATCCTCTTGCTCGTTTATTCTGGTCCTTGATCTCGTTTGAACTACTCTTATATCCTGCTCTGGTCGTGGTATCCTACTTAACGCGTCTGCATTTAAATGTCTTTTTCCTGGTTTATATTCTGACATCTTGTGTCTAAATCTTGCTAATCTTGATGTCTGATCTTTCAGATTCGCTATGCCTCTGAAGGGTTGGTGATCCGTTTAAATTTTAAACGGTCTACCTAATAAATATGCTCTAAAATTTTTTGCTGCCCATACGATTGCTAAAAATTCTTTTTCTATTGTCGAATACCCTTTTTCTGCGCTATTTAATGATCTACTTGCGAAGGCAATTGGTCTGTCTTCTCCTACTTGACCCTGTGACAAAACTGCTCCTATCGCTTCCCCACTTGCGTCAGTCGTTAGTAAAAATGGTTTCTCAAAATCGGGATTGGCTAACACGGGTAATGAAGTTATAGCTTCTTTTATCTTTTCAAATGCTTCTGGACATTTTTCTGACCATTGAAACTTTGTGTCTTTTTTCAATAAATTGTTTATGGGGGATGCCAATTGTGACATATTTTTTATGAATTTCCTGTAATAGTTTGCTGACCCTAAAAACGCGTAAACTTCCTTTCTATTCCTTGGCATTGGAATATTTTTTACGTATTCTAACTTTTGTGGGTCTGGTAAGGCCCCTAGCTCCGAACAGTTGTGTCCTAGGTAGGATATCTCTCTACGAAGAATTGACACTTTTCTGTATTTAACTTTAAACAATTTTCCCTTAGTCTCTGAAATACTTGCGCTAGTCTTTCCTCATGTTGCTGCAAGTTTTTGCCATAAATTACTACGCCATCTAAATAAACAAAACAATCTATTCCCTGTAATCCCGTCAGTATATGATTCATCAATCTTTGAAACGTGGCTGGAGCTCCGGTGAGTTCAAATAGCATTCTATTAAATTCGTAGTGCCCAAACGATGTACTAAACGCTGTTTTTTTCCCTGTCATTTTTATCTACTAGGACTTGATGGTACCCACTGGCGAAATCTAGAGTTGAAAATATCTACAGTGTCCTAATTGATCTAATATTTCATCAATTCTTGGGATTGGAAAAACTTGTTTAATGGTTGCGTCATTTACTTTTCTAAAATCTATGACTAACCTCCACTTTTTCTTTCCATTACTTCCTGCTTTCTTTGGCACTAATAGTAATGGCGAGTTCCAAGGTGACTTGCTTGGCCTAATAATGTCGTCTCTCAAAAGCTATTCTACTTGGTTTTGAATTTCCTCCCTATGGGCCTGAGGTAGTCTATACTGTTTCTGATTTATTGGCGGCTGATCTGCTTGGACCTGAATTTCGTGTTTTAAAACAGGAGTATATGATAATTTATCTCCTTCTAACAGGAAAATATCATGGTATGAAGTTAATAAATTCTCTATTGACGACCGTTCCTCTGTGTTTAAATTTGTGTCCAATTTAATTGTTTCTGTTATTTTTTAATTTTTTGTCTTACTTAATTTTTTTTTATGTTCCCTCACGCTGTATATCATGTGATTATCTGTTTTATACATATTAAAATTCGGAAATTATATTTTATAATTTCTCGGTATGGTCGTATCCCTTTCATTTGCATTCAAAACTGATACGCATGCTGTATTGTTAACTACGTTGGTTAAACTTTCTCCTAAATAAACTCCTGGCTCAATTTCTTGTTTATGTATTACTACTACCGGAATCTTTGTGTTCACTTTTATTCTTATTATTTGTGCGTTTCGCGCTTTAATCATTATTTCTTCTTTATAATTAATTAAATGTTTATCTTCTCTCAACTCTTATTCTTGTTTCAACTGTAGCAATGTAATTATTTTTCCCATGTTGTCATACATTGTGACCACTTTTTCCCTTGTGTTTATTATACTTCTGTTCCACAAATTACCTCTTCCTAGTATTCCATCTGCAGGTAATCCTTGTTCTAGTGCCACCACGTGTAACTTAAAACTAAGATTCTCAACTCCGCTATATGAAATTTTTAGCACTCTTAATGTCTTGATGAAGCCTTCGAACGCTCTACTTAAATATTTTACTTCTTTGCTTCTATTTTCGATTGTTTCTAACGCTCTTTGTTTAACCAAACTCGTGTCTGCTCCGGAATCTACAAGTAGAATGAGTCGTCCATTTATAGCATTCTTGCAAGGAATTTCTACAAACACATCATTCACTTTGGAGACGCCAAAACATGCACCCCTCTTACTCTCCTGCATGGTCAGATTTCTGTGCCAGCAACAACTTGGCTTATTTTCTTTAAACATTTTTTTTTATCGCTTAACATGTCTTTGACTTTACCTATTACCATTTTAAGTATCTCAATAGTACTTATCTTCTTATTCTCCACTGTTTCTTTTATCTTTCTTTATATTTCTCCCACATTTATCATATTAATCACAGCAGAATAATTTGCATGATAGTTATCAAGTTATAACAAAAATTTTTTGTTGTTGTTTTCAACAACTCAATTGTTTCCTCTAACTCTGAGCTTCTCCTGTCTTATATATACTCCTCCTTCTACTGGCTTAGATTTACAAGCCTTTATAATTTCTTTAGGGGGTTAACTTTTCTTTTACTTCCACTGACTGAGGTGTACAGATATTAACAATCTCTTCGGATGCCAAATTATTTGTTACTACACTCTCTATTGGCTTAGATGTACAGATATTCACAATCTGTTCAGACGTTGAATTCTCTATTACTGCCTTTAGCGGCCGTGTTACTCTATTATCTCGGGGTTCCCAGCTTAATGGCCTTTGCTAGGCCCTTGAAAGTTTCCCTGTCTGTAACCCTGATTTCTTTTTGCGTAACAATCACCTTCCGTGTGCCCTATTTTGTTACAACACTTGCATTGCACTACCGGTCTTTGCTCCTTACCGAAATTCTTCCCCCCAATATCTCTGAATGGGTTTACCGTATTGACTCCTCTATTATTTTTACTCTCAAAGCTCTTCTCTTGAATTTGACTATTTCTAGGCCTGAATTCCTTGGCACAATTCCACCTTTTTTCATGACCATATTCCTGGCATTTTTCGCAGTATGGAGTGTTTTTCCTTGTCATCCCTGTATGTCCCAACTCTCATCCCTGGTATGTCCCAATTTCCCACAGAACGAACATTTAATTTGGGTTCTAGCATCTTTGTCCGGCAAACTTTGTGATCCACTACTATTATTTGGATAGAATCTATCTATATCCCCTCGACCTTGGCTAACCTGCCTGTCAACATTCCTTGGTTCGTCCACTACTGCATACACCTGTTTCCGCGGTGTGACTCCGGATCCATATCGACCGGCGCTCCTCAACATATAATCTATTTCGGCCGTCTTAGTCACTAACTCGGCTAAATTCTTGCCCTCCATAGTCAACAGTACTTGGTTTTAAGCTTGGGTCATTCAATCCTACCCTAAAGACCTTCACCACCGCCTTATTTATTTGACCCGACAAAGCTGCCTCTTCTCTTACGCAATCCTTCCTTCTTGCTTCTATCGAACTTAATCTTCTTGCATATGCTTGTAATTTTTCCCCTGGCTCTTGAACACATTTCGACAATTCCATTAGAATTGAATTGTAAATTGTTTCACTTAGATAATTGGATTTAATTAATAGGTAAAATTCCTCAATATTGGCAAATTGTCTTCCTCTGCACAAATCAAAAGCATCCCCGTGTAATCTCAACTTTATACATTCTACAACGCGTGGTAACTCACTAGAATTGAACGCTCTTATTGCAAGATCGCACCCTTGAATGAACCTGTAAACCTCCGTTGGCGAGTCGGTTCCCGAGAATAATGGGACCAGATTATTCACGGTCTTAACGCAATAGCATTGTATTATTTTTTATTTCTATATTCTTGTAGATATGTCCCCCTTCTTCTGTCTCCACGTCTGTTGCCTCTTTATGATGCAATGAATTTTCTGTTTCCAATTTCAATTCTTCCTGCAAATGCCTATTTTGTACATGTAATTCCCTAATCCTAGCATTTGCCTGTTCGACCGTCTCAAAATCTGTCTAGCTTGTTGGACAATTAACTTCCCTACTAACTCTGTCGATACGCCTTCTCTTTGCAACAGATCTCGCAATCTTTCGTTTTTCAAATCTAGCTCTTCTGCTCTACCTTGTTCGCCTATCCTTAGTTGTTGCACTTCGCCTAGCTTTGTTCTCAGAGCCTCAAAATCTCTCTTATAATCCTCAAATCTCCTTGCTTGAGCCGTACTCTTGTGCTCGTGATATTTATCTACGAAATCAAACACTACGTCTGCCTCTTCTACCTTTGTCAAATTTTTCCCCACCGTATTTGACTGCAGCAAAGCGAAATTATCTTTGTTTGATATAACCACTTTTGCTCGGACCCATAATTTTTCCAAGAACCTGTCCAATTCTCCTATGAGATCTAGATACCTTCTCTCTATGTCACTAGTGTGATCCATTTAAAGAAAAGCAAGTTAAAATTACCGCGTCGCCTTTCTACCGCACTAAGCCGAAGTGTTCATTATTCAATCAATTCTCCCGTAAGCCCAGTCAGTTAAACATAATTTTTTTTATATATCCATTTATTTGATGCAATACATATTAACAAAATTTTCCAAAATTTACAAATCACAACTTTCCGTTCAAAATTCAGCTCGTTTCGAATTTTCCTGGTGCTGACCGATGTTCTTCCACGGTGAATTACTTTATTTACACATGTATTTCCTTTTTCATAGAATCCCGCTGCCAGGTTAATCTTCTGCATCGGCTTCGTCATTGACAGATAAAGTTTTCAGACCGGCACTTAGTAAAATAATGTTGACAATGAATGTAATTAATAATAAAAATACTATGATTTCAAACTACGATTGAAATCATAAACTCAAAAAGGCATTAAACGAGACTTAACCCTTTTTATTAATAAAAATTTGTCCCTGCCATCCTCTTTCCCGAGAGGATCGAGGATCCTATTAACACAATTCAATTCCCAAAAAATTTTTCCCCCAAAATCAATCTTGAGTTGGACTCAACTCGTAATGAACTGAACTCATAATTTCTATGTTAGTAATACGTAAACTATTTTTTAGTTTTCTAAGCTATTTAATAGTTATACTTTGGGACATCAATTCTACTAAATTTCAGTGAACCTGAATCGTAAGAAACAACTTATAATTTTTGTATTAAGTTGATATCAAAAGTGTTTCTGTTTTACAGTTTTTGCGTGATAAAAACCACCGAAAAAACCCTTTAAAGTTGAAGTTTTTATTTTTCATGAATTGAATTTTTATTTTCAAAATTTTTAAAAATTATAAAAATAACATTTTTTTTCAAAATATCCTTGCGGTTCCCATAAACAACAAGGATCCTACTAGTTTATTTCAAACTCCTATTTCTTCAAAATGTTCTTGCTGTTCCCCTGAACAGAAAGGATCCTACCGGCTGCTCCAAAAATGTTGGGATCCTCCCTGTGAGGATACCCGTAGGTCCTTAGTCGTGGCCCTAAAGTGAAGTGTTATCTGATTCAAAACCTTATGCGGGTTTCCTCCAATAGGAAAGATCGAATTCTACCACAATTTCCCTAGATAAAAAAATGTTACCTTATATTTAACCGGCAGAGTAGCTGCCAAATGAATAGGCAGCCGTGAGGTTGCCAAAAGATTTTGGATGTGTATTAAAATGGCTCGCCAGCCGATTGTATACTTACTTTAATGTGTACTATCCACACTGGTCCACTTCAAAGGAAAGAAAAAACTTGATGTCTGGGAAAAATAATGTACTGCGTCTTCGGACTCTTTATTCATTCTTCCTATTTCTAGCTGAAGCACAGATATTTATAACAAATATCTGGCTTCCAAAATCTTTACATTATCACTTAATTTTACACTATTATAATTTTGTACAATTGACAGTTTTTTGTCACATTGCGATTGTGCAACAATCTTAACTTATCTAACTTCCTAGTTAAATTATACCCACATACAAACATACATACATACATACATTGTTTATTGAGCTTTGGCAATTATGCATTTTCAGTTGGTCACAAAATAGCGGTTAACAGCTGCATGAAATAAAGTGGATCAAATATCGAGTACACTGCTTGTACGACATTTCCCAATTTCATCTAACAGTAACGCGACTCAGGTATCAGGCGCATAGCGTCGTTCACCTGTGTGGCATTTTTTGTTAAGTCAGCATATTACTAATTGCTGCTATAACTTAAGCACGCGCTCTGAAGTGCTTCTGTTTGTCGTAATTGGATTGTGCATGGTATCATGAATTGAGGTAGGTCGGTGCTTAACCCTCATCGGTCCCCGAGGAAATGCATCGAATCGGTCCCATTGTATCAATTTGATACACATTCAAAAAAAAAGTTAAGAAAATCGTTTTAAAAATTAAAGAAACTGATTGTTTTATATTTTTGTAGTTCTATTTTATTGTTTTCATAAATTTAAATTTAGAAAATACATTTATACGTATAAGTAATGAAAATTTAAAAGAGAAGAATGTCAAAAATGCTTACTTTTGTGGCTATGTGCCTTTATTAGCGCATTTTTCGCAAATATCATAATGATGATCATTACAAACATAATTCTTACAATTATCACAACGATTTGAATACAAATTTTTATTGTTTTGATATGTACATATGTAGCAACGGCCGCGTTTCGTAGTTTTTGGCAAATGGGTAATCGCCGGTAGCGCTTCAATATTGAGCCTTCGAGGCTGAGATTTCCGCTTTTCTATGTGTTTTTGCACAAGACCCATTCCAAGCTCCTCAATAAATATTCGACGACGTATATTTTTATTGGTTTTGTTGTTTTTCCAAGCCGGAAATAGCGAAATATACGTTATATATGCATTCAATGCACTCACGTCCAACATGTTGCAAAATACTGCCATTGGCCACCGATTTATCTTCCTTTTGCAGGTGTAGGTAGAAACCATCTGGTCCATAGTGTCCACGCCACTCTTGGTTTTGTTATAATCCTGAATTAGATTCGGTTTCTTTTCAGAATTTTCACTTATAACGACGGCATTGTGCCATGTACTGAGCAGTGTAGCATATCTATAACGCCGAGGCACATACGACAGTAAAATGGCTTGTAATTTGTTTTCATATACAATAACGCTCGAATCACAGGATTTTTCTTCATATCCAACAATACTGGATTTCGTTCCTATTTTTCCGTATATTGCCCAGAATAGTCATTCGGCGTTTATGTAACTCTTCAACCAGTTCATAAGATGTGAAGAAGTTGTCGCATGTGATATTCCTCTCCGACAGCCCATTTATCAAGTCCAAAACAACACGGCGTCCAATATTGCGCTCTGGAGAGGCGTTGCGATTGCGACCAACATAAATTTGCGTGTTGTAAACATACCAGGTAGCTGAATCGGCCAAAATCCAATCTTTATGCCGTATTTAGCCGGTTTCGACGGTATGTATTGTCGAAACGGACAGCGTCCACGAAATGGAACTAGCTGTTCATCTATTGTAACATTTTTGCCTGGAATGTATACAACTTGCAAATTATGGTTCCATTTTTCATATATGGTGCGTATCGGTGCCAATTTATCACGGACAGAAGCAGTATTGGCATTACGTTCTTCTTTATCGTCAAATCTGATACATCCATGAACTTTTTTGAACATTTTCAGTGACATTGTGTCTCGAAATATTGGTTGGCCGGTTTTCTCATTCCATAGTTGTGTAACACATTCACCATACGAACGATACAGTATCGATAGTAACGATAGAGTATCCATATCTATTTGTTCCCATTCTTCTTTGTATTTCCTCAAACCATATAAATTCGTCATATTCAAAATAGTTTTTTCTATCGGTCGCAGAAACAAATCAAATGCAGACAAAACATCTACAACATGAGCAGCTGCTAGTTTGGTCTACAACAACAACAAAAAGAAACAAACACTGAATATGAAGCACAAAACAAGAAGGGTGGGTTTTTTACCTGAAACAATATTATCAGCGCGCCTATATGAATTTATTCGGTTATATTCAAATGGCTCCATTGAATATTGAATTTTTTTATTTTTTGACAAATATCTCGCTGTTGCATTTCTGGCAATTTCTTCTGCCACATTTTGTTCCAGTGGCTCAACATCGTACTCATCAGAATGCTCACTCATTTCTGCAACGCATTCTTCCTCCATTGTGAAATCATCGTCACTATCTACTGGAGATTCTTCTGCTTCACTCCCAGACTCGGAATCCATATCATATTCGTCTCTTTGACGGTTTTCACGTAGATTTTTTTCCATTTTTTTGAAATCAATTAAATGTATGTATAACGCAATGAAAGTATACGGCAGATAAAAATCACTTAAAAATTCACTAAAATCACTTATCACTTCAAACAAATTCAATTCAATCTTCACTCGTGTGAGTTTAAGAACATACTGAAAACAAAAAAATGAAATAAAAAGAGCCTAACCCAAAAAACAACTGCAATAACCATCGGCAGATGTATTGTATCAAGTTGATACGAGGGACCGATTCGTAACTATTTCGTCTCAGGTAAAACCTGAAATGCCCGAACATTAAAAACTCATTAGCCCGATTCTACAGGCAAAATCATGCTATTTTCCCAAAAACCGGTTTTTTCTATCGGGCAGTTTTTTTTTATTCAACTTGAAAGACAAAAATTGTATCAAATTGATACGAGGGACCGATGAGGGTTAAAGCAATTTGTGCTCCGTTTTATTTTACTATCTGTACTATCTCAATTCATGATCAAGGTTAGTCGATATTTGCTATCGGCATTAATTTATTAAAGTTTTAATTGGTTTGTAACGACTGAGTCACAACATGGTTTAGAATTATCTTTTACTTCATATGATGAATCAGGATCTTTTTCAAATACTTATAATAGTAGCTTACTTAATGAGCGAATTTCAGTTTTAGATTTCGCTTCACCTCAATATATTAATATTTCTGAAACTGTTGATGTTTTAAAAGAAAAGCGTTGAAACTATCTTTGAGTTTACATTTCGAAAATTCCATGCCTAGAAAGAGAGTCATTGAAATTCAAAATATGATTACAGAATTACTATTTTCTTTATCAGAAGCAATTCAAGGTGTTTTAGGCATAAGAGCAAGTACTGAAGTGCAAGAAGACTGAAATTTTTTAATAAAATTCTGCAAATATTGAATTTTTTTCTTTTTAAAATATTGAAAGACTTGAAATTATACGACAATCCAAAATCATTCATACTTAGTAACCAAATTTCTGAAATTACACACCATGGCAATCCTACATTTGCTTCCAAGTCGTCAGATATTTTTATTATGCCATTAAAATTTATAATCAAGTCTATTTTTGAAATTACTGGCCTTTTAGATCGTACTTTAGAAAATACACAAAACTATTTGGATAATAATGTTTTATTAAATTCTGGAGGTGGGGAATTTAAGAGATGGAGATTTAAGATCAAAAAGCAAAAATTTCAGTCTCGTTTAGTTATCCCATACATCCTATATTTTGATGACTTTCAAATCAATGATGCTCTTGGAAGTCACACGTATTCCATTTGTGGTTCTTACTTAAGCTTTCCAACTATGCCACAGCCTTTCATTTCATTGTCAAAGTTAGCATATATTTTTCATGCAGCTTTCATTGCAACTACTGATTTAAAAAGAAATGGAAATGAAAATTATTTTTACCATCAAATACAGCAGTTAAAACAACTTGAAGATGGCGTTGAAATGATGACGCTACCTGGTGAAAAACGCGTAATTAATTTTGTTTTAGGGATTATAGTAGGTGATAATTTAGCTGTAAAAAGTGTACTAGGATTCGTCCAGTCATTTAATTCCAAAAGGTATTGCTTTGCTTGTAGAAACAGTAAGGTTGAAATGAAAAACGATGTATCTGAAGATAGGGAGACTTTGAAAAATATAGTTGAGTATGAAAAAGACTTATTAAAAAAGAAATGAAACTTGAAAAACTTGCGTTGATGCAAGTAAGCTCAAGAACCACTGCACCGATTCAAGTGAAATTTTCACTTTTTTTAAAATAATTCATTGTAGAGTGCCACTGTAAGCTCAGAATTTTTAAATATTAAATAGTCGAGAAGTTTTTGACCAATAATCTGGCATATATGGAAATTTTTATCAAATTTAGGTTTTTTTGCCATTTCCTACCTTAACAATAAAAGATATGTGAATATAATGTATGGAGAAATGATAGATCTTTACGATTACAACAAAAAAGTCCGCGGTGACATATATCTAGGATCAATAGTTTTGTCACAAAAGTTATATTTTAGTGAAAAATTTCATCAATTTCTTGCAAGCAGCCATTTGTTGGTTGCCTTCGACGCTATCATTGTTTGCAGCTAGCAGAACGTTGTTTTGGTTTCGCCACAAAATACTGCTCAGTGCTCAGAAAAGAGACTCTCTCATGGAAGCAGAGAAAGCTTTTTAATCGTTAACAGCAGAATGTTCGACAATTAAAATTTAAAGCATTTTCTCCAAGCGCGTCGTGTAGTTGCTGTTACTCCAATGTTTTAATGTTAACAGCACGTTAGAGATGGTTAACAAAAATAGAAGTGCATGAAATTTATGATAACAATTAAGGCTAAACCCTTACTTTGGCACTATTTACATATGTAAATATTTTAACTATTTTAACATAAAAGTAGCTATAACTTTTTTATTAGTGCCAAAGTGAGGGTTAAATTGAAACTCCGTGCGCTGCAAATTACATCGCTTTGAAGCTGCGCATTGTTAAGGGTTTTATTAGTGCCAAAGTGAGGGTTAAATTGAAACTCCGTGCGCTGCAAATTACATCGCTTTGAAGTTGCGCATTGTTATGGGTTGAATGCAAAATAGAAGGACTTTTTAGCATGTTCTTACGGCACTACACAGTGTAACTGTTTACCAATTTTATAAGGGGGAGTAAAGGGGATTGCAAAAATAAAGGCGGCATAAAGAATGCAAATCTATATAGTTTGAACATAATATTGAGTTGAGGTTTTTTGTGAAAGTGGAAAAATCTTACAGTATTACGAAAAAGTGGCAAGTAAAAATGGTTTTAAAAAAGTCGTCTCTAAGGGACAGGGGCATAATTATGCCCCTTATGTCGACCAACGGTCACACTGACACTTTATAGCGTTAGTGTATAATTTCGTTCACTGAGATAAGACCTATGCAAATATTATTAAATAAGACCTATTTGATTTTATTTATTGAGTGTTAAGAAAATACTTTTAAATCCATTCAAACCATATCTACACTATTATCTATATCTATACTATTTTATAAAACTGAATTACAAATTTTTATTTTCAGGTTAACTTCAAAAGGCCTGCACGCAAAGAAAAATACGTTTATCGCCAGTTTACCACAAACGAACTTCGTTTATCGTGCTTAAAAACATTTTTTACAATAGTTTCAACAGTTTCGAGAAATGGAAAGAGTTGGGGGAAACGGGTTGTTTATTTGCTGAAAATTAATTTTGTTTGTCATAAGCGCGTACGATTTTCAATTGCGGAAAATGAAGAATATATTTTTTGTAGCATAGAACTTCGTTTGTGAGAAACGAACTTCTTTTCACAAAATTTTTTTTAGTGAGAAAAATAAGCAGCACAAGCCCGATATTAGCCGACTGAAAATACAATAGTCTATGGTAGAACAGGTTAAGCAGAGCACGTAGTAAACTAGACATCGACGGAGTCGGGGTTCAATTCCCAACGATTGAAGTAAAAAGGTATTTTTTTATTAAAATCATATTTAATTTATGAGTAACTGAATATATTTGTTTGCGGTAACTACAGGTCGCAAGCGAAGTATAGTTGGTGAATTTTTTAGTTGCGATAAACGAAAAATTTCTTTGCGTGTAGGTCAATTGTTATGAAATTCGTTTAAACTACCGTATTTGAGCTACGGCACAGTAAAGAGGTGTTTTCCATTCGAAATTTTAATAATAAAGCGCATTGTGAACCCTGTCTGTCTCTGTCGCTCTCGTATAAGCGCGCTGTAGCGCATGCGCAAGTGTTTTTTTTTTCGATACTGATTTGTGAATGAATGTGTGTAAGGTGTAGCGCATGTGTAAGTGTTTCTTAGATCGATACAAATTTGAATGTATGTGTGTAAGCTGATACACTGATTTCAATGTATGTGTGTAAGCTGAAATGAAATAAATTTTGGATTTTTCATTTTTCGCTTGACAAATGACAAAAAACAACAAAAGTGTTTGTATTTCTGATCTTGCTACCAGGCAATCAGAAAACAAAGCAAGCAATATTCTTTTTGTTTTCTGCAGTCGATATGATCTTACCCCTTTCCCTTCTCCCCGCTAGCAAGCATGCGTGTGAATGAATGTGTTGTTGTTATTGCAGTCAGCTGTTAAGATTGCTTACATTTGTTGGTATAGTTAGCTAGAAATTTTCGGCGTTTTGAAGTTATTCTTATTGGAAGCTCTACAGTTGGCATTTTTACTTAATAGAATTTTTAAATAGATATTATCAATTTACGAGTTATTGAACACATAAACTGATATTACTCTCAATGTTTATATGCAATATTTTTATTACTCTTCATTTCAGTATAGCCAATTTTTAATCAACATAAAAATTATTTATATACATTTATGTACCTATATTCACATAATATACACGACTGTTGACATGCATGTTTACACGCGGCAACACGAGAGTATAATAAAAATTAAAAATTTTATAGCGGTGAAAACTGTTAGTACTAAAATTGTTATTTTCAGAATTTAGGTCAATCGTGTTAAATCAAAATAAAGCGTGTAAAAACAAAATAAAGATTTATTTTTAATTCGTGTTAAATCAAATTCGTGTAAAAAAGTCGTGTAAAAACAGAACTGAGTGTATAACAGTTCTACCGACATAAAAATTTTGCATTCTGTTATGCGAACGCATGTTTTGAAACTTGAAAACTAAACGAATAAAATTTTTTCATCGTTTAATAGACGAAACTGCTAGCCTGGAAATAAAATCAATAAAACGGTGGTAAAAACTTGAATTTTTTGAAGAACAAACCTTTTAAATGTTTCTTGTAGTGATTGACCTTCCAAACATATCTATAAAATACAGTTACTAAATTTTATGAGCGTTTCTACCTAGAAGAAAGGGTTGTTGTTAATAATGATGAATAATCTTTTTGCTTTTTTGAAATAGGAAGTCTCACTGCCCAAGGTAATTGTATTATTTCTTCTGCATACACCTTCAAGTAACAAATAAGAAAAAAATTCTTTATTACATTCATATTTAATTATATAACAGAGTTTTCAACGACAATTTTCTTATTGAACGTCTATCCAATCCCCGAACACGCAATAGGGTGGTATAAAAGTGTGACCAACTATGGAGAAACCAAACCTCAATTTGGTGAACGTTTGGAAAACATTCTTGAAAAACCAGCGGCAGAATATAATTTTAACTGTCTTATATTTATTTTTTCCTCCACACCCATCCCAGAACAATCTTACTTTTTATTGGATCGATTTCTGTATTCTGTGGTAAGGAAGTGGCGCTATCTCGTTGGATCCTTTTATGAATTTATTTTCAGTCCAACAGCAAGAAAATGTATTAAAGATATTCTGTGGGCCATGAGAGGAACCTTGAAAAATTTAAAATATTTTGTTATGGCTACCTACGTCATCAAGCAGAAAAAAAATTGAAATAAACTGTTAACACCAAAGAATCAAGTGAAATCGAATGAAGTGCATCTAAACTCGTGGAGTGAGATTTTAAATTTGTCAGCTTTTGCAACCGATTTTATTTGAAATCTAATTTTAATAGCTTTCAGCAGAGTTCTGCCTCCCAATTTATAAATATTTTTATACCTGGAGTTGAGTAAAAAAGGGGTATAGGTACCAAAACCTCAAAAACAAACAATTTTTAAGAAGGCAGTGTTTGCAACTGGATGAATCATTTATAAAAGATATTCCTGCAGAAGATAATTTTCAAATTATTTTAATCACAAAAAAAAAAAATCTGAGTTGGATTCGATCCACACACCTTTAGTTGAAAAGACCGGAAGCGTTGCCTCTGAGCTATTTAGTCAAATTAATTGATTCGAAAATGTATATAATTAATATATGAACAAAAAAAATACGAACGTTATAAATATTGACAACCCGTTCGTATAACACTTTGCTTTTTCGACGAATACGCGAACATGTTCGAGTGATTTACAGAAAGTAAATTTTATTAGATATCTGATACAAACGAAGCATTCGCTTGCCAATCGTTTCGCATTATAAAAAGTGGACATTTAAATCCAAATTTCCTGACAATGTAAGAAATTTTTAAATAAATTGCAGAAACATTTGACAGAGTGTGAAATAAATTATGCGTTATCTGGGTAAAGATATCTTCTTTATTTCCCACGTAAGAGAAAAATTTTTTATAACTTCATCTCAATAAATTTTACAAGAGATGTTGTCGTATACAACTATTTCAACTTTGAAGGAGGTGGAGCATTTCTTTATGCATGTATAAATCTAAAAAAAAATTTCTCCGGATGAATCAGTTAAGTTCTGACATGCTATGACGATATTGAAAAATAAAAGACGATCAATTTTCTTAAAAATTTAATTTCTGGGGAACAGGGGGCGAACCTTCACATGGCAACGTGTCTGACCGCCTCAACCTGGTGAGGCCAGCATTATCCATGTCGAAATCCTCCCAAGTCTACTCAAACCTCCACGTGGTGTTCCCTGGGCAACGGCAAACTGGCATCCGTCAGTTTGACGGCTAGTTAGAGCGGCGGGTTACCTGGCCTTAAATAGGTTGTGCGTCGGGTTTGAAGCCCACCACGTAAAAAAAACCATTTCAATGAAAAGTTACATAAGAAATATGAAAAAAATTATCCCGAAATCTAATGACGACCACCGCAAACAAAAAACTGATAATGATTTACGGATATGCACCTAGAATGTGCGAACTGTTAATTAGGAAGGTGCCTCTATCCAACTGATTGATATCTTGGAAAGATACAAAGCTGATATCACTGCAATCCAAGAAATGCGATGGAAGTGACAAGGTTGCTCTCGGCAAGCATCCTGTGATATTTACTACAGCGGTCATGCGGAGAAGCACGAGTTTGGGTGCGGATTTGTAGTTGGCAAGAGATTACGGCATCAAACCTGCGATTCACTCCTGTGAACGAACTGTAACGAAGCTCCCGGTCTTCCAGGTCTATAGCTGAGGTAAGCTCGTCGGGATTCCAGGATTCGTAACAAAATTTATAGAAATAAAAGACGCGATAATATAGCTTAATCGTTTTATTTTTGGTTCTTTAGGCCAAATTCCTTAAGTTCGCTTAAGATGGTGAGGAAACAAACTATAGTGTGTCTGATGTGGTAACTTTTACTCCGTCTGTGACTTTTTGGTGGTTGTGGCTTTGTAATGCAGTTAGTCCTGGTCTCATTGCTAACTACTAGCTCAAGTTTACCTACTAGAGTTACAACTAACTTGCTAATCGATTTAAGTTTCCCTGCTTAAAGTGGCGGACCTGACGGCCACAACTGAGTCCACTAATAAATCTTGACTAGTCTGCTTAAAGTGGCGGAACTGACGGCCACAACTAAATCCACTGATAAGTTTAATCTTTCTATATATCGTGGAGGACCTGACGGCCACAACCTAGTCCACGGTGAGTCTAAAAGCTTTCCTGCTTAAAGTGGCGGACCTGACGGCCACAACTGAGTCCACTGATAAATCTAGTCTATATAACGTGGAGAACCTGACGGCCACAACCTAGTCCACGGCTAGTCTAAGAGATTTCCTGCTTAAAGTGGCGGACCTGACGGTCACAACTGAGTCCACTAATAAATCAAATCTAGCCTGCTTAAAGTGGCGGACCTGACGGCCACAACTAAGTCCACTATTAAAATCAATATTTTCTACTTATACACTCTCGTCCTTGTCTAGCCACAACTTACCCACGTACCGTGTCGCTGCTGGCTCCTTTAATATTGTCCTTCTTGCCTTGGTGTCTCCTTGACACAACCAACTCTTATCCTTTTCCTTTGCCTCCTATGCTTACTTGTTACCTCCGTGGTCCGTCAGCAACTCTATCTGCAGCACACTCGACTGCTCGCTTTCGTGGTCCGTCAGCAACTAACTATCGATTTGCAAACCAACCTCTAGCTATGCTGTTGTCTACTGCACTTCTTCTTCTTTCTGCTTTTGACTGTTGTTGCTCTTGTGCCTGTGGTTGTGTGCGTTGGTTGCCTCTCATTGTTAATACCAAACTGGTTTTCTTCTCTTTCTTAATATCACTTGTCTCTTTGCTGTTTGTTGCTCTGAATTTAAGTGCTGTTGTTTGTTACACTCACCACCATATACTTATATGTTAACTATTCATTTATGTTAGCACAGGGTGCTTATCTTAAAGTCTACTTATAAAATAACATCATCTCAGATATTACTAATTCATTCAGTGTTTAATAAAACGGTTATAATGAAAATTAAATGTTGTCTTAAAGTAACATTTTACTTATTTATAATTTAATTATAAATAGAAATAATAATATAAATATGATTTCTTGAATTTGCGGATTGTGTTGCTGCTTGCTCTGCTTGTTTTTTCCCATGTCACTTTGTGTGTGTTATTTTATGTGTGCATTTTGTGTGTGTGTGTATGCTTTGTGTGTGACAAAACTGCTGGGCTGGTTTTGGCTCATCACAGAACGACTTGTCATAATCCGCATTAAGGCTAAATTCTTTCATATAAGCCTAATACGTGCGCATGCTCCGACAGAGAACAAGGACGATGAGATCAAGAATACTTTCTACGAGAGCCTTGAAGACGCTTACGAGCGCTGCCCCTGCCACGACACAAAAAATGTGCTTGGTGACTTCAACGCTAAGGTGGACAAGGAAAACATTGTTGGTCCAACAGTCGGAAAGTTCAGCCTCCACGACAACACATCCGATAACGGAATGAGGCTGATTGACTTCGCCGCAGCACGAAATATGGTCATAAGTAGCACTAGATTCAAGCATCTCGATATTCATAAGGCCACCTGGTTGTCCCCTGATCAAAAAACGCGCAACCAAATTGATCACGTTTTGATTGACGGAAGGCACTAAGACACCAGTGTATCAGACGTACGCACGATTCGTGGTGCTAACATAGACTCTGATGTTAGCTTAGCTCTTGTTTCAGCTAAGATCCGTACACGTCTGTGCGCTGGAAGGAATGCGGGCAATCCTACACAAAGTAAGCTAGACATCGACAAGCTGCAGTCAAAATAGACAGCTGAAGCCTTCGCCACTCGACTCTCACTCCTGCTTCAAGAAAGCACTCCTCCGATCGACGATATATGCGCGCATTGAGCACACATCTCCCAGTCTATGCGTGCGGCTGACGAAGAGATTATTGGCTACCACCGTCCCCGCCGAAACCAGTAGCACGACCAAGTGTCGCGACGCTACTGCAGAAAAACACGCCGCCTACAAAGCCACCCTGCAGTCGGTTGTAATGCGTGCTGCTAAGGAGCGATACAGAGAGAAGAGGAGGGACAAGAGACGTCTTTTCAGACAGAAAAGAACAGAGGCAGAAAAGCGCGAGTGTGAGAAGATTGTATGTGTGGTGACAGGAATGAAGTCCGAAAGTTTTTCGAAAAGATAAGACGCCTGGCCGATGGCTCTAAAACCAGGGCCTCGTTCTGCAAGGATGAAAACGGGAATGTAGTGACAGATATCCAGAGTACACTGACGTTGTGGAGGGAACACTTCTCTAGTCTTCTGAATGGCGATGATGGCAACAATCCCGCCAATAGGGATGATATCCCGTAAACCCCAATTATGGATAACAGCGTAGAAGTTGCCCGACTATAATGAAGTCTTGACACCAATAACACGGCTTAAGAACAACAAAGCCGAGGGAGCCGATGGTCTACCCGCTGAGCTGTTTAAGAACGGAGGCGAAGCTCTATTTAAATGCATTCACGAGCTTCTATGCAAAATATGCTCGGAAGAATGCATTCAAAACGATTGGAACCTCAGCTTACTCTGCCCAATTCACAAGAATGGCGATCCCACTATTTGCGCCAACTACCGTTGGATAAGCCTCCTAAATATCGCCTATAAGGTCCTGTCGAGCGTATTATGTGAAAAACTAAAGCCCATCGTAAACCAACTGATTGGGTCTTATCAGTGTGGCTTCAGACCTGGAAAATCTACCACCGACCAGATATTCACGCTACGATAAATCTTGGAAAAGACCATAGAGAAGCAAATCGACACCCACCATCTTTTTGTCAATTACAAAGCCGCTTTCGACAGTCCAATAAGGATCTATACTCCACCATGTCTGAATTTGGTATACCTGCAAAATTAATCCGTCTATGCAGGATGACACTAAGCAACACCAGCAGCGCAGTTAAAATCGGGAAGGACCTCTCCCTCCCCATTTGTTACCAATCGAGGTTTCAGGCAAGTTGATTCTTTATCGTGAGACTTTTTTTATCTAATCATGGAGAAGATCATTCGAGCTGCTGATCTGAGACAAAGCGGCACAATATTCTATAAGTGTGTTATGCTGCTAGCGTATGCCGATGATATTGATATCATTGGCCATAACACACTCGAAGTCAGTGCAGCATTCTCAAAATTAGAAAAAGGGTCAAGGCGAATGGGTCTTGCAGTAAACGCTGATAAGACGAAATATCTGGTGTCAACAGTCCCAGCGTAGTGGCACCCACGTCACTGTTGACAACACCTCCTTTGAGGTTGGGAAAGACTTCGTCTACCCCGGTTCCAGCATTAACTCCGCCAACGATATCAGTAGAGAGATAAAACGAAGGATAACTCTTGCCAACAGGTGTTACTTTGGGCTCAGTAGGCAATTGAAAAGCAGAGCCCTCTCTCGACATACAAAAGTCACACTCTATAAGTCACTAATCATGCCCGTCCTGTTATATGCAGCACAAACCTGGACATTGAAGAGCTCTGATGAAAAGATTTTGGGAGCGTTCGAGAGAAACATCCTTCGTAAAATCTACGGACCAATCTGCGTCAATGGCGAGTACCGAATACGATGGAATAATGAGCTATACGCCGACATCGACATAGTAAAGTGCATAAAAATCGAGCGGCTTCGCTGGCAAGGTCATGTTGAGCGGATGGAAGACGACGCTCCAGCGAAGAAAATATTTAATTCGGTACCCAGCGGCGGACAACGCAGAAGAGGACGACCACATCTCCGTTGGAGGAACCAAGTGGAGGACAACCTGACGAAACTTGGAGCTTCCAACTGGCGCCAGCAAGCGCAAAACAGAAATGGCTGACGCAATTTCTTACAACAGGCGGAAACCGACTTACGGTTACAGGCGCCATTTAAGTAAGTAAGTAAATTTTCTTAAAAATATTTGCTACTTAAATTATATAGGTAAGAAATAAAAACGTATACAGATTTTTATATACATCTTGGACTTTCTTAGGAGAAAAAAATCACCAATTTGTTCAGTAAATTTTGGATAAAAAATGGGAAAAATTGGCATATAAAGTTATTTGGCGAATTTAAATTTCGTCGCGAGTAGTTTTTGAACATTTGTTTTTTTTTCTTTCCTAACAAAAAACCTAAAATTTAAGGTTTATTAACCTTATTACAGTATCATGGTAGAGTGCTTTTAAAAAAGCAGCAAAAACACACTTAACTCACAGCATAATAAAAAAACTGACGACTATATTAATATCGAAATTTCTGCATTAAAATTTTAAAATTGCCGCCAAAAATTCATTTTTCGCTTGCCATGCGCCATATGTTTGCAGTGTATGAAGTGCTATTAGCATGCGTGAAAAACTTCTTGAAGAAGTTTTGGAAAAGTCCAGGGAAGAGCAATGGCTGCTTAACAGAGAACGGCAAGTAGTACAACAACAAAAGCAACTATTGCTGGAATTGTCACAATTAAATGAAAGGAAATCGAATGCATGTCAATGCGCCAAGCCTGTTTCCAGTAATGCTGTAATTCAAACAGCAAATGTTAATAATTTTTTAAATTAGGCCCCTCAGCCGGAAGAAACGATTCCTCCGCTAGCGGCATTCCAGCAACTTTTCCGAGGGCTTCTAATCACGAATCTCTCCAACAATTTCACGTGGGTCCTTCACCTACACAAATGGCAGCTCGTCATGTTATGGGAAAAGAGTTGCCAAAATTTAGTGGGGATCCGAGCGACTGGCCTTTGTTTATAAGTGCTTATCGAGAAACAACAATGGCCTGCGGGTTCACCGCAAGTGAAAATATCACTACGTTACGCAAATGTTTCGAGGGTCAAGCTCGCAGTGTCCTTAAAGATAAGTTAATCAAGAAACATAAGAATTTATATTCTATTATATAATATATATCTATTTATATATTCTAACAATAGTAGTACAATAAAAATTTGAATAGTACGGAGGACGTAAGGGTAGGTCATGTACAAATATTTCAGTTCATTCGGCAGCACAGATTAGTGTCTTTATTGATAACAGAAAACGTCCGTGGCAAAACCGCGGACCCCTGGTGCCTGATAGTATATGATATATGCAATATTATACTTGGGTTAATCAGTGAAAAAGTTGTTTCGTTAAATGTTGTAAACAAAAAAAAGTATTTCAATTCGGTGAAACTGAAATTGGAAACAGTTCCCCACCTCTAGATATTGCAAGATTAAAATCCTTTAATTTGAGAATGACTGCTTCTGTAGTTGGCTGTATTGTTCATTTCTTACCACTTTTGATGGGAGATCTTGTCCCAGTAGACAATGAACACTGGCAACTTTTAACAATTTTATTAGAAATAATAGAGTTTCTTCTTAAATCAAAACATTTAGTTGAAGAGCTAATTGATTTGCAAACTCTAACTAAAAACCATCATTTATTGTACAGTAAATTTTATGGATCATTAAAACCTAAACACGACTTCCTTGTGCACTATGCTACTGGAATTAAAAAGTGTGGTCCGCTGAAATACGTTTGGTTCATGCGTTTTGAAGCTAAGCACAAGGAAGCAAAAATATATTTTGATAATATAACATCTAGAGTTAATCCCCCATATTCATTAGCAATTAAGTCTGGAATGAAGTTTTCAAAATTCCTACTAGATCACCAGAACTGTATTGAAGCTATTGTAGATTTTGATTCATCAGAATATTTAGATTTAACAAAAAAGTAATTCCAGCGGTACAATCGAAAAATGCACTTTAAACGATATTTCAATGTCAGGGTAAAGCCTCATATAATTTTTTTGTTTCCTTTTTTGTTTTTTTTTTATATTGAAAAGATTTCTCTGAAGCTTACAGCATGAAGAAATAATATAGTTTTAACAAAGGTTTTAAAATTGACGGAGGAAAACCGCAAATGTATCATAGTTACTGACACTTCACAAAATCCACTCAGGAAAGGAATCTTCGATCTAATTGCTATTTCTTCCTCAATATAGAATTTTTACTTATGATTTTTTGCCAAGAAATTGATATGTTAAGCACTTTAGAAAAATAAAAAATCAGAAAAATTTGCGTTTGTATAAAATATTTATTTGACATATTATGGGTTACTTACACTACCAGAAAATAGTTACTGAGACTACAGTCGTATTCCTTTTTGTACTTTCTTAAAACTATAAATATAAAAAACTAGCAGAACCCAGTGGTCCGCGGCCTCGCCACGGACATTTTCTCTTATCAGTAAAGACGCTAACCACTGCTGCCGAAAGAGCATCAATATTATTATATGTACTACACTTCTATCTTCCATACAATCCAAATTTTAGTTCTACTTCTCTTAAAAAACCTTCGTACTACCCAAACTTTAAATGCCTCATTTACTCAATTTTAAAGGCTCGGATTTTTTTTTTGTGATTAATTTTTACACACTTTTAAATTTACACAAAATGACTAATGAGTTAATACCTTACATTTGCTTACAAAACAACTTTCTTGAGCATATTCATTAATTAATCTTTTCACTTGTCATCGTTTAACTTTGCCGTTTTTGAGTTTTATTGTTCACAGTAAACAAATAAAATATTTCAACAAAAGTCTCTCTAGTTCAAATGTCTCTACATTAATAAGTAGCTATATTAGACCATCTTTTTTTACCCCGATTTGTTCAGTCACTTTTAGGTGGAAAAAAATCTGAAAATTATTATGACATTTAAATATTTTTTTACGACATAATCGTAACATATGTCGGCCAATTTAAAATAACATAGCCAGCGTGAATATTTTTTTAAATTTTTCCTTCGTTCCTTCTCAATCAAAGGAAAAATTTATTTTTGGCGGCAATTTTTAAATTTTAATGCAGGAATTTCGATTTTTAAATTAAGATTTTTACTATGGTGTGCTCTAAGTATATTCTTTTTTTTGATAATTTTTGATCACGCCCATTTGTCTATTGAAATTTGTTTCTCGACTATCGATGTCAGCACACAATCGATAGCCAAACCGTCGAAAGTCTCGACTATAGGTAGTTTCCCATCACTAATATGCAATACAAAACTCTAAATTGTATAACTCGGTTACTGACACTACAGAAATAAAATGCTTACAAACCAAACGAATTTACTTATTCGTTTTACGAATTTTATTAAAAATGTTTAAAAATACTTTTCAGATTTGTGTTTCAACAAAGAAGGAAACGATGAAAAAATTTTGAGAAAAAATTTAATTAAAATAATAAAATAAAAAAAATTAAAATATTTTTGAAAGCTCGACAGAGCAAAAACGAGCAATACTTAGTTGCAACATTATGAAACAATTGAAAGATAATTAAACTGGAAGTAAATATATTAACATAAGATTTTATCTTACTTTAAGTTTTTTCTATTGCAAAGTATAATACAAATTGCTTGCACAAAAAATCCATCTGACCACAATTAAAGACCAACAGTGTTGCATTTGCGCAGGTGTAAAAGGGTTGCCTTTGCAAAAATTATATTATTGCTAAGTGTGACCAAAACATATGTTCTAAAACGTTGCAAATACTTACCAAACAAATGTCTGTTAAAAGGCAACATTTCTCTGGAATTACCCAAAAGAAAATTATTTTAGGTTTTTAATACAAGAAATTGATGTTAATTTAAGAAATGCACAAGTTTTAAAAAATTTTACCTATAAAGGGACAATTTATAAAAGTAACTATTATTTAGCTACATATATAAATACTTTTGAATTGTATAAAATTAAATTTTTTGTATTTTAAAACGAAGTTGCTTATGTTTTTTGTAACCCAGTTTTGATAAATGGGTTTAATCATCATTTTCAATCGTATGAAGTTGGTTCTAAGTTAGAAAATATAAATATTAAAAAACTTTCTTCTTTTATAAGACGTCCATTGCATTTATATTCTATTAATAATGGAAAAACCTTTATGAATATGAAATATATTTTAACTTAATGTTAATACTTCTTAAGTTTATAACAAAGATAACAAGATAGGAAACTTCTGTGGGGAATCCTTGTTCACCTAAAGTAAAACACACGTACACAAAAATTCGTTCACCACGAATTTCTTAACACTCATCTGACTTTATTTTTTGCTCAACTGTCAATTTGCAAAAATAGTGAGGTGAATATGTGTGAATATATGAGTTGCTAGTTATGCTGCTTAAGAGTTATCTGTAAAGTGCATTAATTATTATCAAATAGGCTAAACATATTTATTGTTACACTGCAGCTTTATGTTAAATGTACTTTTATGCATACAAAACACATTATTTTCTTCCAAAAAGTAAACAACTTTTACATGGAAGATTCGGGTTAAAAATATCAGCTGTTCAAATTTATGAATGAAATAATTTTTTTTTTTCCATTTCATTGTCAGTAGTAGAGTTGCCAATTTCCCTTTTTTCAGGCTAGCTTTTAATATTGAAAAAAACAACTTAAGATATCGATAAGGTGTTATAGCGGTCTGTTAAGCCACTAAATTATAAGGATTGGATATCTTTTATTAATCCTCAACGATGATCATAGAAGATCAATTGGGTCTACGGGACGTCAAAAAACATGCTGAAAATTATAAAATCACGTAGAAAAAAATATTTTGTTATTACTTGCCCAAGTATGTATTCATTATTGCTCATATGTTCTTATTCTCTATGAGACAAAATAGCGTTCGAAATATATTTATGTATGTAACAGTTATTCCCGTAAAATTCAGAAAAGAAGTACGTAATGTTGGAAATTGCAGTTAAAAGGTTTGCTGACTAAGCCGTATTATATTTCATCTGAAAATTATACAATAAAATACTTAGGGCCAGTTTTTAAGTTCGATTTTAAGCTTTAGTCAAATTAAACAGAACTTATCTCACCAAAAATGGACATTTAAGCTCTGTTTAACTAGATATTTTAGCATTCGTATAAGTTAAGTTGACTTAAACTATCATGCATGTGTTACTTTTTTGCCTAAATTGAGTTTAAACTATGTCGCTAATATTTCCATTTTCATTTTTAATAGTTTTTTTAACATTTTTTCCCACATAATAATTTAAAAAATTTTATATTTTTCAGATGAGCTTTACTATTTTTTATTTTGAAGCAGTTTTTATGAAACATTATGTGAAAAAAATTAATTTAAAATTCTTATGTTGTTTTTCAAGTGGTACCTTGACACCACATACATCGCATACACAAAACTACTACACAATAAACCATATTTAACTAATCATATAAAAACTAAGCTTGTGCTTTGCACAAATTAAAAAAAAAATGCTTTAAAATTTTTTTTAGGAAATTTAAGTCTTCTTGATTTTGTACTTCTAAAAACCAAGCAGAAATGTAAAATCTATATAAAAAAATTTAAAATAATGATAAAACTGTATTTTTTACGAAATATATACCCTTTCCAACAGCACATTCCTAAACTAAAAATAGATTCTTTTGAAGTGGCTTAATTTTTGCATTGCATAAAAATAGTTTTCAAATATCCAAAAAGGGGTAAGTTGCAACCACTGTATTTACTGAACGGAAAATCGGATCCATTTAGTAATATCCTCTTTATTACAAATGCATCAAAATTTTTTTTAAATATCCTATTTTTTAAAAAATCAATTTGACGAAACCTCCCATACAAGCGGCCCCTATGTGCGATGTGCTGGATTTATTATCGCTCGTGAATTTTTAAATCACTTGTTTTTATTTGATGCAAAAATAGATAAAAAAAAAGTTGATCTAGAAGCACATAATGGGTGGCAGATGGGGTGTGGGTGTGTTCAGAACAAATGTTTAGGGGCAAAAAATAATAGGACCAGCTCATACATTTCACTACTCTAGGGGTCAATTCCGGAGAGATATGAATACTAATCGACACTTTCTGTGTTTTTCGCATTGAGACCCAGAGAAGGGCGGCAGATAGGGGGTAGGTATGTTCTAAAGAAATACTGTGGACCAAAAAATAATAGGACCAGCTAATACATTTGACCAGTCTAGGGGTCCAGTTACGGACGATATAAACCATTTTCGACATTTATATCTTTTGTGTTTTTGTAGGAGGACCCCCAAGAAGGTGACAGAGAAAGGTGGGGACGTTGAGAAGAAATATTGGTGGTGAAAAAATAATAAGACCTGGTCATACATTTTACCCCTCTATGGTGCACCCCGGGGAGCTATGAATGTTTTTCTTTAATTTTTTTCCTATTTAGGACCTTTTTTGAGCTAGTGCAAAAATTGAAATAAATTGAATTTGGATTTGCCAAAACTTGCGAACGAGAAACAATAAATGAATGAAATGCAGAGAGCGCTCTTCAAGTCAGTTTTTTTGAGGAGCGCAATTTATGAACGAAAACTGTTAAAGAGAAATGAATCAACATATAATGAAAGAGCGTTCATGTTTTTTTTCTTCACGAATGAAAAAAGCAAAGTTTAAAAAAAGTACAATACCAAAGCATTCTGTGATTATGCGGTTACTTCTACTGTTCAAACACAGTACACAGAACAAAATAATGTAGTCAGCTCTTCACGAAAATGAATATGAGCAGGTTTTTTTTAACTAAAAATTGCCTCATTTATGAAACTGCATGAGAGCAAATACGAACCCTGCTTCTACTTCCTCTAAATATGCATTTTAAAGTAGAAATAATATTTACAGTTTTAAGTAGTTCCATTAAATCCAACTTAATATTTTACGCAAATACATGATCAATGCAATTTTATAAAGCTTAGAGATAAACATATGCCATTTCGTACCAGCGCAATATTTATGCCATCCAAGAGAATTCTTAAGAAAACAATCAGAGATGGCAACTCTGATGGCATGAAACTTTCACAAATCGGTAGTGGTGAAAATAAAAATTAATTTATTATGTGAAAATATGCAAACTTTGTTTGGCGATAAAAAGTAAAATAAGAGTATGCATGTAATTATTTGGGTGTTAAACAGATTCCTGTAACACAACTTAAAGATTAAAACATTAATGTACTCAATCCATGCACTATTTTTCTTGTTTGAAAACGAAGTTTCAGCAGAAAAATGCAGAAAAAGAAGAAGAGCGTTCTTTTTACTTATCTTACCTCGAATAGCGGGGGTTTGTGTAAACTAACGGGGGTTTGTGAAAAATTAAATTTTTCAAAAATAAAAAACTGAAAAAATTGGCAAACTTTGAAAGCATATATTAACCAAAATAAGGGGATGCAATAATCAGTTTTATAATCATATGCAATAATCAGTGAAACTGGTAGTTACAACCCAACTTAAATAAAAATGCAATAAAAAATAGATGATATGCATTATTTTAAGGGGTTGCAAAGTGATTTCTTTTAGAGTTTGCGGCCGATGAAGAACAAGAGTGGCGTTCAGGGTTGCATTTTTCGGTTCACAAATACATGCAAACCTTCTTTGAGGTAATGTTTTTTAAGTTTCCTATCTTGTTATCTTTGGTTTATAAAATATAATTTGAAATATTTAAAAATAAAAATATATGATCTTAAATTAATTTTGCACTTTTAATATGTGTATCTCGGGTCAGCTATAAAAAGGTTAATAATGAACGATGTTAAAGTAATATTTTACGTTTTGAAGTAAAAATAAAACATTTCTAAAATAAAAATGTTCTTTTTATATTAAAAATGTTGTATTTTAAGATTAAAATGTATATTCTTAAATTCAAAAATTTTCAACCTTAAAACAAAAATTTTTATTTTAGTTTTGAAAACAAAACAATTTTATTCTAAAAATAACCGAATTTAGAATGAAAATTAAATGCATGTTCAGGATAAAAATATCATTTTTGACTTAAAGATTTTCAACTTTACCCTACTTTTGTCGCTGTTCAATTTTAATGTAACGTTCTTATTTTTAATTTTACGTTGTTTTTTTCTCGGTGTACGAGTACCTTTCCCCACCCCTACTCTAGATCGATTACCTTGAGATTTGAGATGTATATAAAAGTCAAAGTGGGTGAATAAAGACATCTCTTATATTAATTTTAAAATGTATTACTTACATATGGGCATTTCCAAACTGGCGTTACGTACGATTTGTACGACAAAATATTAAAAAAATTAATGAAAAAGTCAAATTATTAAAAAGTAGCACTATATTAAGTAAAAGAATTACAACCATCGTTCTAAGGATTAAAGATATAGGCAAAAATATGCTCTGGTGTGAATTTACAAAAACATAAGTAGTTTTTGACTTGAATTACAAAATTTGCGAAACTCTGCCCACAAATTTTTGTTCCTTACAGTATACTAATCTTTAGCCGTAAAAACAAAAAGGCTTGTTTGATTTTTAAGTGCGACCAAGGTTGATTAATAAACGTTGGGTCACTTGAGGGCAGCTCAGCCGAGCTATCAGAATGGATGAAAGGAAATCAAGAAAAAAAACCTGAATCTGAACAATTTTTAGCTAACAGCTAACTTTGCCAGTTCGACCAAAGACGAAAAAAATTTATTTTCCCTCAAGTGACTCAATCCTGAGAGTGACATTCTAATTTACTGACTTAAAACAACAACAATAAAGAGGTGACTGCTCTAGTGTGACTTTAGCATTGGTCAAACATGCTTCGCAAGCGTATGATACAATAATAAGTTAGCTGCTTGAACGACAAGTTTTACAACAACAGAGCAGTGAAGGCGATAAACGTCAAATGATAAAGACAACAAAAATTCGAACAGCTGACTTTGATATCTAGCTCCCCTTACTCCAATATGATCCTGCCTTGTAATTCTGCCATGGGTAAGCGAAACCATGGCTTTAGAAATTTATAAAACTTGATGTTAAGCTAATTATATTTGTACTTACCACAATCGCAAGTTTTAACATGGCTTAAAGCATCGTAATCTACGTCATCTATTTCGTCGTAACCAAAAGCGTTTGTTAATCCCGATCCAATACGAAAAATGGCATCAAATAAAAACCGACTACTTCTTATTTGATTCTGTGTTAGATGTGCATTGTAGGATTGTATCGTACTTTTATTTGTTTTTATTACTGAATCGTTAAAATGAGAAATTTTGGCAAATGCTCCATCACTTTCAATGAAAAGTAATGGTATAACAAAATGTATATTCAACAGAAATACTATTGACATATTATATAATATATACCAAGTTGTGTTCTTGTTCATATAAATAAAATTCAAATTAAACCCGATTAATAATAGAATTTTTGGGAACTCTAACTGTAGGAACTTTTTTTTCTATTGAATTATTAATTGTTAATATTTGTGCCGACATAACTGGTTTTTAAATTCTGAATAGTTTAAAAAACAGTCATGAAATAAACAACTACATAAAGTATTTTTTATTATTAACCAATTATTTCCTTACATTCAGGCTTATATATTTAATCACATTGATGTTATTTGGCTTAGCAATTTTTAATCTATAACTAGAAACTTTTTGCTTTAAAAAAAGTTGAATACGAAAACAAACAAAACTGTAAAGAGCTCATAAGATACACTAATTATTAATATTGAAGAAAACTTTCCCTTTTACGAAAACTAATATATGATCATCTGATTTATTTTTTATGTTAAAGTATTGCCATTTTAAATAAAAGCTGCTTTTTTGGTAGTGTGCTCTTTAACTTGCGTTTTTGATATTTTCTCAATATAAATTAATTTTTTTTTTAAATTTTTCTTTTCCTTCCTTCTCGCTGATGTTGTTTATTTTAATTATTAAGAACATCTTCGAGACAAAAAATTTTACCCTCAACTGAAAGTTTGTAAACTTTGAGTCGATCTGCTATTTTTCTATCCAACTATCTGTTAGCAATACGTTAATATGAAACTAGGAAATAAAGAGAAACTTTCGATATAAATTTTCAAATATGTTATTGTAATTTGTCAGCTAAATTTACGATATTTGTTCCACTACAAGAGGAGATAAGTCTATGAAAGAATAAAACTTAAAAAAAAAACATCAAAAATAGGCACCAGATTTTTAATGATTTAATTTTATTTTTAATATACGTATACCTTAGATTAAAATTAACTGACACACTCGATTCATAGTTTAAACTTTGATCGGAGTTAAAGCGGTAGGTACCCAAAGAGGTGAATTTGTACCTACATTCTTTTTAATTGTTTTATCGAATTTTTGAAAAACATATATTTACTAATTTATATTTTATTTAGTACAAATTGATGCTTGATGATTTTAAATTTTTTTCAAATAAATTTACTTCAAATAAGAACGATTAAAAAGTTACAAAGCCCCTTTTTAAAAAATGTTGTAAAATATTGAGACAGTTTAGAACTTTTCAACGAATTTTATCAATATTGGTATCATTTAAAGATAAATTTAATCACCATTATTCAATGTCAAGCACCATATAAATTTTTGACAACGTGTTGTTTTTTGAGATATAATATATGAAGTTATAAAATCTTAAAACAAATGTATTATAATAAAATACATTAAGACCATATCTAACATTTCATTTTGTTATAAATATCTGTGGCCACAAGGAGAAACGACTAAATGCAAAATACCATAAAAAAGCGATATGGCATTTTTTTCATTGCCAATCTTTGGAAGGATGGAGAAATCCATTTTTTGCACAGGATAGATTACCACTTATGTCTGCACATATTTCGTTGGCTTAACGGTTTATATATTTCAGAAAAAAGGCCGTAATTAGTGCAAATAAAATATCTTCTTTTACGATATTTTGAGTTTAGTCGTTATTTCTTGTCGCCACAGATATGCTAATGCAACTATGAATATCCCTGGTCTTTTTACACATTATGTTGCCTACTTATATGTGATGCAACAGTCTTTTTTAATTTTTTTCCTTGCTTTTCTTGTTTTTAGCGAAGCTTCTTTCGCCTCGTTTTGTGATTTGCTTGAGTGAAATCTCAAAAATGACACTTATTTCCGACACTTGTTTCCTTAGAATAAATGTTTCTTTTTTGCTTGCGTCTATTACAACAAGGAAAGGTTATGTTAAATATTAAAATATTTCTTGGCCGCTCTTGGGAATCAAACTCGTACCCATCGATTGATAGTTCTATACACTACCCACCAATCCAAAAGCCTTTGTTACGCAGATTTGTTGAATAATAAACAAGTATTTCTATTCGCATAAGGCAGTAGCTAGTGTAGAATTTTGATAAATCAATTTTTTTTTTTGCATTTTTCGAAGATAGACTTTTAAGAATATAAGGAATTTTTAAAATCTCAATTATTTACGAAGTTATACATAAAGGTACAGCGCCCGTTTATATGACTTTGACTGCCTGTAACTTTTCAAACTACTTTTTCCAACGCGTTATACCGATTAACTCAGACCCATGATTAACGACCCAGACTAGAATTATGTAAAATTATTTTTTAATATTTTTAAAAATTCACAACTTTGAAAAAAAGCCATAAAATTACTTTTTTTCAAACAGTCGTCCTTTCGCGAAAAAAATTTATTTTTCTTTCCCTAGTCCGGGATAGAGCGGCATTCTTACTAACCAAGAATCCTTTTTTTGCAGATGACAAGAAGGGTTGAAATCATTACAAGATGGAGGCAGAATTTTTTAAGACCTCCCCCACACTCCTAGCTTACCAGCCTATAATTTTTAAAATTTTAATTTTTTTTTAATTTTTTATGTATTATTGAAATATTAATAAACATAATAAAAACATGGATAATAAAAATATGTTAATTTTTTTTTAATGAATTTGAAAAAACGTTCAAATTTTTCCCCTATAGACTAAAATACTGCCTTAATAAAGTTTAAATGAACGAAGCAATGTGAGAGTACATATCAAACATTAAAATAATTAATTTCTCACGTTTTACAAATCCACATTTAAGGAAGAAGTACTAGCAACAGGATTGGTATCGGTCTTTTTTTGTTGTTTTGAAGCTGTACTAATATTTCTAAGCAATATTTCGATTGCTGGCTTGATTCCAGCAATTCAAAGAATTTCAAGCATGAAACTTGCAAGTTGTACTTGACGAACTTAACCATGCTTAGATTTCGTACATCTGCGAGACGTATGCTTTTTTAATGTCTTGCTCTCTCTCTTCCGATAAGTTTATCTATTCAGGGCTGAGCATTTTAGCACAGTCACATTTTACTATATTTTTTAGTTTTTCTTTGTATTGGAGCGCTCTCATACACTGAGCGAAAATTATATTGTTTTGAATAATTTTTTTGTTAGTCTTTAGTCAAAAATAATGTAACAAAGATTGGGTCTATCATAGCTCAAAATTAATTTTTTCTGCGTATTTGCGCACAGAAAGAAATATTGCGTAAATATAGCAAAAAACGTTTACAAATACTATTATTTTTTAACTAAATATACTCCAGTTAAAAAGTTAATTGTAACAACTTTCAAAATGTCTTATCAATTAATGATTTAACTGATTGAAAAGGGTACCGTTAGAACATGAAAAAAAATGTTCTAGTTAATTTTTTGTAATAACAGCACACAGCATTAATTGTATGAATTAACACATTAACTGATAAAAGATGGTACCGTTATTCCATATTTGTTAAAATATATTGCTGAAATAAGGAAACTATTAATTATTTTAATTAAAGAATTAATTGAAACGAAAATTCTAGTGATTAACTGATTTGTTAATTCAATTAATAAAATTGTTGAAGTAGTTAATTATTTTAATTAATCCAATTAAAGTTTTTACTAAAATGAATACTAAATTTTGTTTTTTTTTTATACTTTTATTTTCTACAGGTGTATATATTTTTTTAATTACAAATCTCTTGGAGTTATGATCAATTTTTAAATACATTTTAAATTAATAAGTTATAAAAAAGAACATTATCAAATAAAAATTATTTTGTGCTTCAAAGAATTCATTTAATAAAAATTATGTAGGTATATACTTATGCGTCTTTAAGACATGAGATCAGTTATAAAAATATATTTATGAAAAAATTTGACTCACAAATATAGAATATTTATTTTAAGTTCTTACTTTAGAAAAAAATTAATTTGTAAGGTATATATATTAAGTACGTGTAGTTTGAAAATGAGAAAAATGTATAATATCAGTCATTTATAAATTAAATTTCATAACTTCTATGGTTAATATATGTAATATTATTATTGTAAGGAATTTAAGTCGTCAATTATTGTTGATATTTTTGTACTTTTGCGTTTCATTTCTATATTATAAAAAAATTTTTGAACAAAGTTATAAAATATAGATGATTCTTCTGGATAGTTTAAATTGAATATAAAGAAAATTTTAAAGCATATATCAGCCGCACGAATACATCTTAAAATAGGATACCGAATTTCATCAAAATAAACATAGATTTCTTTCACATCATTGAGTTCACCCACAATTAACAAGCAAGGCTGAATGTTAGCTTTTTGTAGTTTGAAGTTCTTCAGTTTATTTTCGAGATCATTTGATGTTTTACCAAGTAAAATAAAGGATTCTTGAGAATCACATATGGTGAAACGTTTCCTTTTTGTATCTCCAGAAGAAGTTGTTATGGTTGATGTAGTCGGTGGAAATAAATTGTGCAAAAACCAAAGGATTGAAAGATCTCTTGAATCTATAAATTAATCGATTAGTATACAGATTTGGAGTTATTGCTTGGTTTTACTTGCCTTCTTTTAGACTTTTCAGCTGCTGAAGTTGATTTGAGACACCAGCGGCTATAATTTTAGTTTGCATTAGCTTAACCAACTTGTCCACATTTTCTTCCCATTTTGTCAAAATAGTACTTGAGTCGGAATACTTTAAACTGAAATCCATATCAATCTATAAAACAATATACAATAAATTAAATTGTTGCATGTATAGGAGAATAGAAATATTTATTGATATTTTTCACCGACCATTCGAAAATTACTTACAAAACGGTAACCTGATGGGCGCCTATATTCTGGCCACTTTTGTAAAATCTCTTCAGTCGACCTTGATTCAGATATTGTTTTTAGGCGGTATTGGAAGCACTGTTTCCAAAAACTTGTGAAGTCCTCTGCACTTATTTCTTCACTTCTCATCATATTAATTATATACTCTGCATTTTCTTCTGGATCTATTCATGTATCAAATAAAGCAGAAAATATAATAAATTTGGGATGGAATTATATTGTTGTGACCATGCTATAAATATAAACTGAGAAATATGAATCCACTAATAATTTGAATATTTTACCAAATGAGTGCACGCTAACTGCAGACAATTCATTTGGTATTGCCAGCAACTTGGAAGCTCGTTTAAGATTGGCAACTTTATTGTAAATTTGTCCACGTTTCCCATTTGTATAAAATTCCTGAAATAAATAAAAAAATTTATAGAATATTTATGTAGTTTTATAATGCAAATCAATATTTTTTTAATTCTTACCAATTTTTCTGTCGGAAATATTTTAACAATTTCTTTTTCAATTTTGGCGGCGCCTTCTAATGAAATAGTACCCAAATTAGCATCGATGTATCTCGCTATAGTATTAATAAGAATATTTCTTTGTTCTTCATGAAATCTATTCTTTTCATGATAATATTTAAACAGCATTTTGCCACTCTTGGTCTCGTTTAAAATGCTTTCTACAGAATATTGAGGCTCCTGTTCAGTTAACATGTTTGTATTATTTAAATGAGTTACCGGCAGCTTAATTGATACATTTTCTGGAATGTGAGATTTTTTAGATTTTTTCCATTTATTAAAATTATATTCAAAAAGAGCTTGGTCCCCAATTGCAAGGTTTTTAAAAAGTCGATCGACATGTTTGTCTTGCAAAACCTCAAGAGACTGTATGTTTATTTTTTGATCTGCAAGAAATGTATTGTCATGATAATATTAGCTAAAAAATATACATATTTAAAAAATCAAGTTACCAAAAAATATAGTGTACAGATGTGATAAATTCCAGCTTTGCAACAGGTTGTATAATTCAACATCTTCGATTTCAGTTTCAATTTCAATATATGATGACAAATTTTCCATTTTTATATTGGCGAAATTAGCGATTTTTTCAGCAATTTATTAGGTAATGAATGAAGCAGCTCGTAAGTAATATGTACGTATAACAAGATTTGTAAGGCTCTGCAAGTGGCAAATATGATCATTTTATATACAGTGTTTTTAGTGTATGATATAGTTTTCCTAGATTGAGTTATACCATTGATTTATAAAGCTCTTTAAGTCTTATATACTGTTTGCCAAACTGAGTCTGCACAATTTGTACTGGTGGGCCAACTATTTCATTTATTGAAATAACCATATAACCAGTTTTTAATAGATTGACTTCATATGCAGCGTAGTGCGAGTTATAAACTGTATTATGAAATTCTTTGCAGTATAGGTATATGTCTTTAGCATTTGTTTTGATAATGTACTGAATTTTTAATAGCAACATGTCCGAATTTTTTACGCCAACACATAGCGTATTGTTGAATGTATATCCCCATAACTTAATTTCCGAATATAAATGCACTTCTACATCTGTTAACTGAAGATGAAGACATATATTATCTAAAGCAACTGTATCAACAATTATATTTTTTAGGATATAATCTTTTTTATTATTTCCGTGAATTAAATAATTCGCAAATATAAGCTGGTGCTTAATAGCAAAAGTTTTTGGTATGTTCCTTCGAGATGTGGATATGTGTGAATATATTTTAAATTCTTTATGTTTCGATTCATACCTGAAATTCCACACTAATCTGAGTGGTCCAATCTGTTTTATTATATTTGGATAATGCGTAAGAAAATGATGCTTTGGTGTTAGTTTTTTTTTAAATAAGTGTACGAATGCACTATTCATATGCATTATTTTGTTTTTTATGTGTGCTATTAAATTACAACTCATTTCATAGCATAAAAGATCATCAATTAATGCAAGAAAATTAAGTACAAAATGCCAAACCTCATCGTCGTCAGGAACTATTTCACCAATAATTAGCGGTAAAAAATAACAAAAAGCCATCATTTGCTTAGCAGACATTTTTAGTTTTCGATTTTCTAATTCTTTCTTTTTAATTTCATATTTTTCATTACCTGCCTCATGAATTCCATAGCTCATATTTTTTATTCTATTATTAAGTGTCGAAATATCGAAATATTGTACTTTGTTTATGAAATAAAGAATTGCTTCGCATAAATTGTAATGGCATATACCCTCAAAGAGATCATGCATTAAATCTACATAATAATTTTCAGTCACATGAAATGAGGGTATGTTATTAAATATACTATTAGAAGTTATGCCCGTTTGAGAATAGTCATCTTTGGTAATGTCCTCAGCATAGTTTTGTCTATCTCGAAGATATTGTTCATATTCTGCACTGGCATTTTGAGCTTCTGCTTTTGTTATGCGGCAAAATCGACAGTAATGATGTGCAGAAAATGACTTTGAAAAGTTGAGGCATGTATTTAAGCCCAAATTATCACCGAGTAACAGCGCCATTATAAAATGAACTTTTACTGTTTTTTGCTTTTCAATTTGTATATCCAAACCCAAAACTTCCAATGAAATAAGCTGATTAACTAAGGTATCGAAACATTTGTTACTTCCATGTTTTTTTATATCACTTGAATTCACGGAGCACGCAAGAAATATATTGCTTAGCTTCGACGATTTCTCTTGTAAGTGCGGAAATGAGTAATAAACATTACATATCGAATGTCTATTCGATTTTGCACCTAACGGATTATTTATACCAAAATCGTCGAGGTATAAATAATATGGAATAACAACCTCATTTGAATATATTTGCTTCTTCATTCTCCACAATTCACCTTGAGTAAAATCTTTCAAATCAGGAGTACCTTTTAGTGATTCCATTTTTTTTAGTGATTTTGTTAAATTATCGTCTGCTTCAAAAATTTTTCTGAACTGATAAGCAAGAGGCATTACTATTCCGCGTGATATTTTATTTTGACTTAATTCATTGGAAACGATATTAAAATTTTGGATTTCAGACATGAGACCTTTTCTTTTAAGCATATTTGTCATTTTATGTTCCGACTTTAAATTAGACAGCAAAGGACGCAAGTCTTGAATAGCATCTATTATATTGCATTCTTGATGCAATTTGGTACATTTTTGTAAAAAATTTAAAATAGGAAGTAGAATCGAAGTTTCAAGTTTTGATTGTATTTTAAAAACGTCAGAACGAGATATGTTGTGAATACTATGCAGCTCAACTGAAAATTGTTCCGCTAAACGAAATACTTCCAAAAGATCCTCATTATAATTAAAAACCTGTGGTCCAATAACTTCACCATACACTCGAGGAATATCTGCTCTGTAGTTATCGTTTGCTCCAAGATCTTTGCCACTTTGTCCATCACCGGCATTGATGTCCAATTTGCATCCATTACTAATTGTATTTATTTGGACACCAGCAAAAGGTAATTGTTTTACAATTTTGGGTTTAGTGGCTTTATGGAATCTTATAATATGTCTTTTGAATGATTGTATACTTGAAAACTTTTGATAACACGTTGAATAAGTGCACACAAATCTATCATTTGCCTTTAATCCGTGTTCTATTTTTAAATGAATAATAAATTTTTGAAGACATATGAAACATTCGCTGCATTTAAAACACTTCATTCTGTCATTAGAAACATAAACTTTTGGAAACGAAGTTATTTAGAAACTATGTAATCAGTTTCTTTGAAATTCTAAAAAAATACGTTCATTTCAATATGAAAGCTCAAAGAATATAATAAATGATGGACAAGTTAACTTTCTGTTAAGATATTAACAAATAACAACATTGAAATGCCTTATTTTATTTCACCGAAGTCTTAAGCATCAGTAAACTAGTGAAAAAATGGCTTCTTAAAAAAGCAAACTATTGCATCATTTATTATATTCAGACTTTTTTCAGTTTATAGCACATCAAAGGCATTTGACGCCTTCTAAATTGTAATTAAATTGTTTACTTACCAAATTGTTCACTGCAATTTACAAAATATTGTTTTATTTTTAATGTTTATTAAGATTAAATTATATATTTGTGTTGAATATTTGCTGCACTTTATTTCACACTTTAAATAACATTTAACATTCACTTAAGCTCAGCTGCAACTGCAAACCAAATGAGCTGCTTTGCTAGAATGAAATAAGAAAGCGTAACAAAGAAGCAGTGTTACCGCATTAATCAAATTTTTCAAGTGTTGCATCTTTGAATGGGCAGATGGGAATGAGTGTTGAAGAGTTATTGAAAATGAAGTGCGACAATAAATAAACCTGAGTTCAAATAGAACAACTGTCATATTTTATTTTTAAACTTCCGATTCTATTTAGGTACAATTCAAATAATTTTAAGACAAAATAAATTATAAATAATATGATTCCTCAGGTTGACCAGTAATTCTAACAGAGCGCAAGTTTTTTTTAATATTTTGCAGGGAATTTTTTGTAGTTGTTTTTTTGGGATTAAGGTGATTACGAAACTGAGGGAAATGTGTGCCAAAATTAATTCAAGTTGTGCTCAAATTTAACGAATTTGTTTTCTAAATATTGTGAATATTTTTTAAAGCCCTTTTTATCATCTCACTGTAGTAATTAAAAAGACACGTTAAAACATGACAAAGTGAGATTTATATATATATATAATACTGAACAACAGCACGGTAAATACATAAATATATGAATTAATGTATCATATGTGCGATGTTTGATTTATTTTTTTGGTACATCATAGATTTTATTATATCAAAGAATTTTTGTAGCAAAATAAAAGAATTTATTTTGTTTTTTCGTTAAATTCATCAGCTTAAAACATTAATAATATAATAAAAAAATGTTATTGCTCGTTGTGAAATACATAAAAGGGATTTTAATAATTATAAATTGGCAACACTCTTCATGTCGTTCATTTCACTTACCAAAAAGTGAACACAAAGAAGAATTCGGTATGCGTTACAGAAATAACGGAACTTTTAAAACTTGTTGCGTGATCAATTAAAGGGTTTGCTACTTTGATACAATATTTTATTGAATGTCACGACTTTTTTCGTTTTTTTTCGCAAAAAAATAAAGAATACGAACACAAAGAAACTGAATTGAACTTTTTGATTAAATTTTTTGTAAATATAATAAACACATTTATAGATAAAATTGAGATAACGGTACCATATTTTATTTGTTAATCACTTTGCTGATTTGAAATAAAATTTCGCTGTATATACAAATTCGTTATAAAAAATATTTTGATAAACGCTATGATTCATTTAATTAACAACGTTTATAATATATACGAAAGACTTACTCCATATGACGAAAAATTTGATTTAACTAACAATCAATAATAATTACTATTGTTAATTGTATTGACAATCAATTTTTTTGTAATTTAATTGAAAATCAAAATTATGTACACTTAAATAACAAATTTCGTTGCTAATCCAATAAACGATGCTTGATTAATATTATTTGCTAAATAGATAACCAATAATTCTTTCTGTGCGTCACACCAGAAAATTAATCTTCAAAATTGTGTAGAAAAACAAATTTTTTGAAATATCATTCTGTGGAGACGTCACGCTGAAACATTTGATAGAAACACAAAAAAAAAAGGTAATAAGCTGCGCAATGCGCTTTTTGTTTAATCTTCTTTTCTATCATTCTTGATCTGCATTATTGTTCATAACTTCTTCAATGTCAACATCGAAGCTGCAGCATTTGATTCTGATTAATCTTCTAAATGTTGATCTGTAAGCGAAATGCGTTTAAAATAGTTTTCATTATTGACAAGGCACTTTCGCAAGAATATGTTGATCCAAACATTGAAACATGTTTATAAATTGTATCCTTTGTTTTTGAGTATTTGCCGTAATCTACTTAATTCCAAAATTATTTTCCGGTTTCAAGCGGTAATGTGAAGTCCTGTTGCATTTTTCTTAATTCGTCTTGTAATGCAACATTTTGTTCCTCAGTCTTGCAATTAATTGGATTTTTATCCGCGATTAGTTCTTCCAAAATCGACACGTAATATAAATAATTTTCACGCGCACCTAATTCTATACTAATTGTCTTTATTCTAGACATGCTGTCAAGGTTGTTATTTCTTATTTGCTCTATCAAAGTTCTCATTGTATTTTTGAACGCGGATACTGACGCCATTAAATCAAATATATCCTTGTTTTTACCCTGTAAACAGAAAAATGATAAATTTTCTATTCATTTTTCAAAAAGGCCACCAATTCCTCTGATTCGGGAAAATTTTCTTTTTCCAAAATCCGTCTATACAGAATGCCACTGAGCAACACCAACAGCGCAGCTAAAATCGGGAAGGACCTCTCCCCACCATTTGTTAGCAATCGAGGTTTCAGACAAGGTGATTCTTTATCGTGCGACTTTTTTAATCTAATTATGAAGAAGATCATTCAAGCTGCTGATCTGAGACAAAGCGGTACAATAGAGCGTTATGCTGCTAGCGTTTGTCGATGATATTGATATCATTGGCCATAACACACGCGAAGTCAGTGCAGAATTCTCCAAATTAGAGAAAAAGTCAAGTCGCATGGATCTTGCAGTAAACGCAGATTGGACGAAATATCTGGTGTCTACAAACAAGCAGTCCCAGCGTATTGGCACTCACGTCACTGTTGACAACACCTCAGCTCTGATCAAAAAACTTTGGGAGAGTTCGAGAGAAAGATTCTTCGGAAAATCTACGAACCAATCTGCGTCAATGGTCAGATCGAATACGATGAAACAATCAGCTGTATGAGCTATACGTCGACATCGACATAGCTAAGTGCATAAAAATCGATCGGCTTTGCTGGCTAGGTCATGTTGAGCGGATGGAAGACGACGCTCCAGCGAAGAAAAGTTTCGGTTCGGTACCCAGTGGCGGTCAACGCAGAAGAGGACGACCGCATCTCCGTTGGAAGGACCAAGTGGAGGACAACCTAACGAAACTTGGAGCTTCCAACTGGCGCCAGCAAGCGCAAAACAGAAATGACTGGAGCATTTTCTTGTCCAAAGTTGATCCAACTTAAAAAATGGAAAAATCTTGGGACAACCCCTACTGTGCAATTGAAGACAGGAGCACCACTAAAATAAAATGCAATGGATTATGCGGTAAGTCTTTCCACGGAAGTTGTATTGGTTTGTCGAAAAGAAGCCTCAACTACCTGCAATATTAATGCTCTTCAAAGTGAAGTGAATTTTTTGCGCCAAAGAAAATCGAAAAGTGCATTGAAATTGTCGGAGTACCGAACTTAGAAAATAAAAACGCAATTGATTGTGCTCTTAATGTTTTCTCTACCGGGACAGGCACAAAAATTTCAGTAGAACAAATTGATGACTGCTACGTAAAAAAAAATTAAAAGTACAAATAATCAAGCTACTAGTATTTTGGTCGTTAAATTCACTTCCCTTATCAAAAAGAAAGAGGTGTTGAGAAATAATTTTAAAAATAGAAATAGTTTAACTTCAAAAATTTTTAATTGTGAAAAGAACTCGAAGATTTTTATTAATGATAGTTTAGATAAAGTCACAAGAAACTTACTAAAAGCAGCACTTAAAGCAGATAGATTTCAAATATGTTTGGGTAAGGAATGGTAAAGCTTTTATGCGAAAAAGGGATGGCGATAATTATATTGTTATTAGCAAATTTGAGGACTTAGAGTCTTTATTTTAAAACTTAAACTAAATGTCTTTTGTTGCAACTAATCTGAATGTTAATTTGTTAAGCCTTCCTTTTTTGAACTTTACCTTTCTTAACAATCAAGACCTGTGTTATAACCAAACATATTCTGATAATTACCTTTGCGTTCATCAAAATATTAGAAGTATTCGAAGAAATCTTGATAATTTTGTACTGCAATTAGAATCATTTGTGAACAAGCCGTTTTTAATTTTTTTTGTCTTAAATATGGATTCTTAACGAGGAAACAACCCTTTAAGATCTTCCTGGATATAACTTTATAGCCGCTTGCAATAATGAATATGCGTCTGGTGGCGTCGCTGCGTTTATTAAGAGTGGGATAAGTTGTGAACATGTCTGCTTTAACCTTAGTAGTTGTGATGTCTTGAAGTTGAACACTAATTTTAACGATATAAAAGTTACGTTTTTATGTTTATACAGGTTCATTCATAGTTCGTATGATTAATTTTTTAATTTTCTCCTTTTCACTGAAAATAATGTTAATTTAGTACTTCTCGGCGATATTAACATAAATATTATGGAGAACTCTGCCAACACTGATTGTTACCTTTTTTTACTTTCTTCTTACGGTTTAGAATCCTGCATTAATCAGCCAACTCGTATTACAGCATTTTCTGAAACCTGTATCCACATGTTTGTACGTTTGCAAAGCTGCAAAATTCAGCATCTATTCACCATTGCCATTGACTTTCAGATTACTGATCATAGCATGACTTGCTTGAGCTTTAAGAGTATCCATTCAATTATAGACCGTGTGACTATTCTGCCTGAGTCCAATAAAAAAACTGATTTTGTGGCCGTAAATTATTCATTGCTAATTCAGGGTTGGGAGCATATTTATAATGAAAGTGATCCTTCCATAGGTTATAGCTTATTTATAAAAACACTACTTGAAGTAAAGCCCTGGATTACCAACGCACTCCTGGAAAAAATCAAAACCAAAAACAAGCTTTTTAAAAGAATAAAGGTTCATTCTAGTAATCTGGATACTCGTATTGCATATAAATCACTTTGTAAAGAGATTTCAAAAGAAGTTTTATTGTGCAAAAATAGCTTTTATACAAACGAGTTTTTTAATATTAAGGGAGATATTAAAAAAGAATGGAAACTGGTTAACGATATTTTAAATAGAAACAGAAAAAAAGAAACCATTCAAAGTCTGTCATTTTGAGATACTTCAATTACTGACCCGATTGAATTTTCTTTGCATCCAAAGGCCCAGAAGTTGTTGCTAAAAATGCAACGGGAAGAACTCAATGTAGTTGTTTGTCTTCTGAACCTTGTTTTTCGCAGAGCTTTTTCTTCGAGCCTATCTCTTCTTTTGAAGTATACAAGATCATAATGTCCCTAAAAAACTCTAATTCGGTAACTTTGAATAGTTTTTCTAATAGTTTTTTTAAAACTAATTTCTTTTAACATTTGTGACATATTAAGTCATCTGTTCAATAAAAGCGTCGAAACAGGTATATTTCTAGATGATATGAAACTGGCTGAGGTTATACCTTTATAAAAAATGTGATCGGTCACTGATAAATAACTTCAGGATTATCTCGCTTCTTCCCATCTTCGCTAAAGTATTTGAGAAAGCTGTGAAGATTGAATAGTAAATTTGCTTGAAAAGAACAAACTGTTTAGTAAATGGCAATTTGGATTCAGGGCAGGGTTATCTACTGAAGATGCCCTCCTTAATTTTTGTACAAATGTTTATTCTGGCCTTAATAATAAGTATATAACAGCTGCACTGTTTATAGATATAACGAAGGCATTTGATACCGTCGATTTTATTGACTAAATTAAGTAATTTTAGATTTAGAGGCTCTTTTTACAATTGGCTTAGCTCTTATTTATCCAATAGGCAACAAAAAGTGAAAATTAATAACTTCTTGAGCTCTTCTTTGCCCAAAATTTTAGGTGTACCTCAAGGTTCGGTGCTTGGTCCAATTCTTTTCCTTATTTTCATAAACTCTCTACTCTCTCAAAACTTTGTAAGCAGTATAAATGCATTCGCTGACGATATAGCCTGCACTTTTACTAGCAATTCTTCATTAAACCTGATTGCGGACATAAATCATGATTTGGAAATATTAACTTACTGGTTCAAAGTTCACAAGTTAGTCCTTAGTGACAAAACGAGAATCATGTATTTCAATGTTTTTGGCAAAGATTTAGACTTTGGCAACTTTTTCTTTCACTGTGGAAAATGTCCAAAATTTTCTTATTCGAACGCTAGTTGCTTGTCTAGTAATGACCTTAAATCCTACTACGATGATCGTTCATGTTCATCTCAATGTTTTAAGATTGATAGTGTAATACCGTTTAAATATCTCGGAGTAGTAGTTGATTGCAAGATGAATTGGTCTGACTGTTGAAACCATATTGTTCTTCCAGTCTTTTAAAGTGCATATATTTTGGTATCGTCCAGTCAAAGTTGGAATATGGATTGACATGCTGGGGTGGTACGCATAACAATAAAGTATTTCCGCTTTTAGTGTCACAAAAACATTCTATTCGTATAATTCTTAAAAAAGATCCCTGTATAAGTAGTCTGCCTCTATTTGAAGACCGGAATATTCTGCCTTTTAAACATCTCTATTACTTTAAAGTTCTAAAAATGTTTTCAATAAATCTGGTTATTCGTTGAGCAGAAGTTCCAATAACTACAACTTAAGAGTTAACACTCGGGACTTAGTATCTATCCCACAACACAACTATCAATTCTTATTAAGGTTTTATATAATAATAGACTGTCTATTGACATTAGATCTACTCGCATTAAACCCATCTTCCTCAAAAAAGTTAATTCATGGCTTTTCACTTTATCTTATTACGCTGTTGATGAACTCCTCCGTATAGACCTCTAATTTGTGAACTGTTTATCCAGACTATTATATTAAATTATATTTAATTAAGATATTTTTAATTATCTTATTTTTTCATTGCTGCATTATCTTTTTTATTTTATTTCCATGAATTAGTTGTATCAGCTTCTTATTTAAATTTTTCTTTATGAATTTTCGGAATTAATAATTGTGACCCCACTATATATCAGTTGTAATTTTTTTCTTTATTTTTTATCATTTAAGTACTCACTACTTTCGTCTCTACATCCGTGTGAGCTACAGATTGTAGTTATTTTAACTTGTTTTTTTTACAATATTTATTATTGTATTATTATTGTTATTTATTTTTGTTCTTGTATGTTTTTTGCTAAAGTTAGTTTAATGGATACATACATACATGAATTTAAAAAGATAATGTATACCCAGTATATTGTAAAAAATTGTTGAAATTAAATTGGATTGAATAAATAAAAAATATTAATAAAACATTACGCTAACAACTTTGTGTTTTCCTGTGATGAGTGTCGAGAAATTTCACTCTCGCACATTATGCTGGCAATCAAATGTTTAAGTGACTCTTGATGTTATGATGTCGGAAAATAAAATATTTTTCAATAAGACACCAAAGCAGCTAGCAAGACCCGAAGCAAATACGGAAATTTGTGATGACATTACACAGGCAATAGACGCTTTAAGAATAAACACCGATACAAAACTGGCTTCTTTAAATAATAAAATTAAAATATTATCTGAAGAAAAAATAATCAATTGTACAATCCGCACCATAGAAACTTCCATTAATAATCTTAAAACAGACATTAACAAAATTACTGAAAAAATAAATAAGCATGAGTCCAAACCAGAATTTAGCCATCAGCGATGAACTAGGTGTTTTTTAAGAAACATTTGTGGAAGTAGTAGATGTTGTCCGACATCCACATAATAGAGATGACAACAATATCGACTTCTCACAATACACTCTACATGAAAACTCCTGCTCAATCATGGAAGAATTGATGGAAGCATTTTCGAAGTCATCCCAAATTAGAACTCCCCCTCCAACAGTACTTCCAACAACTCAGGATTCGCCAACTGTCTGCTTCTCTGGTGCAACGCAATCCCCAACTCTTCCCATTGCAGCCCTCGCAAATTAATTGAACGTTTTGGAACCTTTTAGACCCCTTCAGAATGGGATAAAAAGATTCAAAAATTGAGGAGTGCCAACCAGAAAGGCAACTCAACAAATTTTCCCAAAGGTTAGTGGGGAACTAATGCATGAGTATCTTGGGTGCTTTCATACTTTCTTAAAAGGTTCCGCATTACAATATCTTAATGGCGGAAAACATCTGCAGCTCGTGCCAAGCTTAGCAGTTTTAAAATTAACTTATCATCTAAATGCGAGTGGTTGGTCCTAAGCACTTCCGATGGTACGCAAAAACACGGAAATGTTCATATATCTAGGTGGATGGATAAACCTGGCAGAATTTTGCACATATCGCAAATAAGTAATATGCCAAAGTCTTACACAAATACATCTAATATAGCTCAAACTTCTAACAAAATCGCAAATTCTAACCCTAAAATAAGCAATATGCATAAGTTTCAAGGTAAATCATCTAGTAGTACTTCTACCACTAACTTAAATTATATCTCTTATCCTTATACTAAGAACCCTATATATAATAGTGAACTACAAACCCTACCTGTTCCTATTCCAATCCAAATTCTAAATCTAATTCTAGATTTAATTCGAATTTTAATTATAATGCTAATTATCATAAATCAAGTAATTTAAGAAGTATCCGTAAGAATAATGATAAAATCAATGTATCTAAAAAGCCTTTGCCAGATTCTAATTGGACTTGCATAACAAATATCTTCCCTAATTTCTCTTCTCTTTCAAAATAGCCTTTAATTTCTTCATCCTCTTATTACACTTATGGTTTCCAACATCCATCTAAGCCTAATAATTCTAAACAAAACCGAGTTTTTTCAATCTTTCGTCGAAACCCACGTCTTCTCCAAGCCCTAGCGATAGTAAAAGAGTATCTATGCCTACGACCAACTACCCCAATTTCAATCATTCCCATGCCTTAAATCCATCACCATCTTTCGGAAGTGTTTTATCAAAAGGTGCTCTGAACATAACTGCACTAGCTTTCACTCCAAACAGAATATTTATTCCCTCTCATACTCACGCAACTACACCCATATTTGACACAGATACGTCTACCACAACAATAAATACCGCTGATCCAGTTGCAACAACAGAGTCCTCTGTTTCTACTACTATTACTTCTTCCATAGTAACGCCTACCACACCACCTAATATCGCTAATACTCTTACAACCTCACATTCCGCAGTTAAGCCTACCCCAGCGCCATCAATTCTCCTCTTCTTCCATTAATAGCCAAATTAACAAAAAATCTCGCTGAAACTAGCACTGAAGGGCACTTTGTCATGTCCCGCCTTAGATACCGTATGCTATACGAAAATGTACGTCTCTACTTGGCATACCTTCATAACTTAGCTCACTCCACTTGTATCGATGGTTCAACTAAAACAAGCGTTATGGTATCGATACAACAGGAAGGACTTCCAACCGAACCGGCTGAACTTAAAAAAATGTACATACGGTACCACGAGAGCTTTAATATCTCGCCAGCTGAAGTAGAATAGGACCTAGCAGCATATGCCTCACACACCACTTCAAAGCGTATATGGCATTTGAACAAATCTCGTTCAAGCTTCAAAAACTATTACTGCTCCTTACAACACTCCCTAGATTCTTCTCCAATTTCTTCTAAAAGCAATAACCTACACCTTTTTTATCACAATTGTGGTGGTATGCGTGGCAAACTAAATAAACTTTTCGTTGACGCAAAGTCATGCCACTATAACGTTTTGGTATTCGCAGAAACGTGGCTAAAAGACTCCTTCAAGAACGAAGAAATACTCGACAACAATTGGACTCTTTACCGGAATGATCGAGATTATACCTACACCGGTCAGTCCCGTGGTGGTGGTGTTCTTATAGCTATACATAATTCTCTACCAAGTCAATTAGTAGACACCACCTCACACAAACTTTATAACCACCAAATAGTTCAAATTAATTATCTTGATCATCAATATATCTATATTGGTCTTATTTACATTCCCCCTAACTCCGCAGAAACTACATATAGGGATCTATGTGAAAATATTTCATCACTAACGACGACATTGAAAGAGGAAGATACAAACATTATCTACGGTGACTTCAATCGTCCAAATATTTCCTTTAGCACTGATCAGAATGACAGCTACCTTCATCCTATAGACCTCTCTAACGCGATCGATTATACATTACTCAGTACTTTTTATGTTAACGACCTGCAGCAACTTAACAGGTTTCCAAACCAAAATAGTAAATCGTTTTTACAACCCCCGCAGCTGAACACTTATTTTATAACAGCTCCCACCACTCAGCCCTATCTACAGAGCTATTTTTCACCAATGTAGCATTCGTGCACTCATACAGTAACTCAAAAGTATACGACTTTCTAAATGCTGACTTTGAAAGCATAAGGACCTGTGTCGATTCTATTGATTGGAACAAATTATTTGCACTCGACCTTGATGGTGCAGTCTTACTCTTTTACTAGCAAATCCTCACAACTGTTGATAAGTTTGTCCCAAAAATTAAGAAAAAGAATAAACTTTCAAAATCACCTTCTAAATATAAAAACCTCAGACATCTAAACAATTAGAGAAACATAACCGATGAATTGAAAACGAAGTATGAAGAGTTATCCCAAGAATTTCTTTAAAGTCCAAAGAAGGCTATAATCTTTATATTAATCTCGTTGGAGAAAAAAATTACTATAGATCCGAAGAAATGTCAAACGCAAATCAAATGGATACCCTTCCTCCATGTTCAAGGGCAATGTTATATCCTCTAACACACAAGAGATTTGCAATCTTTACGCAGATCATTTCAAGGAAGTATTCTGTGTATCTACAAACACATCTTACAACCCCCCTCCTATCATTAATTTAACACCTCATATCAATCACATCGAACTAACACATGATGGAATATCTGCAGCTATAATCGACCTTGTGGCGGCCGTGGCGTAGTGGGTAGAGTGTGTGACTCTTACGCCAGAGAACCCAGGTTCGAACCCTCCATCTGACACAGATAATTTTTTCAATTGAATTAATTTTTCTGTTCAGCCGTCACCTCTCTGCAGACAATGGCAAACCTCAGAGAGTAAAAACTGCCATGAAAAGCTTATTGAGAACATAAGCCGTTCGGAATCGGCGTAAAACATGTAATCGACCTAGACTCAAATAAGGGACCTGGTTCTGACCTAATTCTCCGAAATTTGCTTATCCAAAGTGTAGACTCGCTGCTCTTGCCCCTACAAATAATCTTCAATAAATCAAGGTGTTTTTCCTTCATATTGGAAAACATCTCACCTCACACCAATATTAAAAAATGGTAATAAAAGGCCAGTCGAAAGCAAAAGGGGTATTGCCATTTTATCTGCTATCCCAAAACTGTTCGAAAAAATAATAAAATTATTATCATTATTATTATTATTATTATTATTATTATTATTATTATTATTATTATTATTGTTATTATTATTATTATTATTATTATTATTATTATTATTATTATTATTATTATTACTATTATTATTATTATTATTATTATTATTATTATTATTATTGTTATTATTATTATTATTATTATTATTATTATTATTATTATTATTATTATTATTAATATTATTATTATTATTATTATAATATATTAATTAATATTAATATATTATTATTATTATTATTATTATTATTATTATTATTATTATTATTATTATTATTATTATTATTATTATTATTATTATTATTATTGTTATTATTATTATTATTATTATTATTATTATTATTATAAATATTATTATTATTATTATTATTATTATTATTATTATTATTATTATTATTATTATTATTATTATTATTATTATTATTATTATTATTATTATTATTATTATTATTATTATTATTATTATTATTATTATTATTATTATTATTATTATTATTATTATTATTATTATTATTATATTA